>JAPMOB010224795.1:0-10711 GCA_029875015.1 Lepomis gibbosus | reverse complement strand
CCCACCACCCCAACCAAGCTCCAGTATCCCTTACATTTTAAGACAGGTGTTATAGCCTAAATGAAAACACAAAAGGGTATTTATGAAGAGCATTTATTTAAATGCTTATTTGCATATTTTCTGTTCATTTAACATTGCTAGTCTTTACATTTACATTTTATTTTCATTCCACACATTCTTTTCATTTCATTTTGCTTTTCTTTTAAAGTTTTTCTTTTTCACACAACTTTTCTTTACTCTTTTAAAAGTCTGCTGCCCCCCCCCAACCGCCGGAAAAGCGGGCACCACCAGCGCCAGTACAACATCCCCCATGCACAACACACCCTCTAGCCGCCTTGCAACGCCAGCCAAACCAGCAACGAGGTAAAGTCAACTACCCACCCACCCGTCAAGGCCCGGGAACCCCAGGCATACACCCAGAACAAACCCAGAGCACAGCCCCGCCCTGCACACATCCTGCGCACCCAGACAACCAGCTACCTCAGCCTCCAGACGAGTCCGACAACCAGCCGACAGAGACACAGGGAAGCACGGATCTGAGCCCAACGATGCAATGGATTCCAATGCACAAACTAATGCCCAGCAGCCCCCCAAAGACCCTGCACAGAAAACACTCCCAAAAAAATAATGCATCAAGATACATCGACAATCACCCCACAATCCTATCGCAGCCATCTGAACCCCAAGCAGACTGACCCCCGCTGCGCTGTGCCCAGAGACCCCTACCGGAAGCCAGGGCACTGCAACTCCCCAAAGCGCAAAGGACCCCAGACCACATGTCCTGGGGAGAGCTGCACCCTGCCCCAAGGGAGAACAGCAGAGAGCCGTGCCGAGGAACTCCCCGGTGCCAGGGAGTGATAATGCAAATAACACGCCCATCCCCGATCCACCCCAGCTCAGACCGAGCGGACACCAATCCCACGGCAACCCCGACATCCTGGGTCAGGACATGAGGCCAATTACACCCCCTACACTCCTTCAGAAAATGCCTGGTGGATTGTGGAGCATAAAGAGGCCTCGCGGGTGTCCATCCACTTTACAAAAAATGCTGGATTGTCATGGATCCACCTGATGGAACCCCTAGAATCATTTCTCTTAAGAGCATTTTTGTGTGTGGGGGGGCATTCTTTTCTATTGTCTCTGTATGTGCAACCTGCTCCAATATTGAGGGTAAATATATCATTGAACATTCTTGGACTGGTGTAGCAATTATCCACATAAAGATGAAAGCCACTGCGCAGGTGTGCTTGCTTTATCAAGGACATGACAGAATCATATGCAAGTCCAATGCCCGAGGCAAACTGTGACTTTCCAGTATACACAGTAAAGTCTGAGGTGTAGTCTTTGCTGCTGTCAGCCAAAACAAAGAGTTTGAAACCACACTGGTAACCAGGTAGACTATGCCTTCATATATTAGGTCATTCCAGTATGAGCCTTTGTTGCTACCATCCTCTCGTCAATTGAAATGTTCTGCCTGGGGTGGTGAAAGGCTTTGCAAGCATCTGTGATGGTGTCCATAAAGGGCTTCAATCGAAACAGGCCGTGATCTGGTGTCCCATTCTTTTTGTCATTCTCAACATCTTTCTCAGGATCACTCGTGTGGATGTTCCAAAATATGACTCGATACCTGTCCCGTGGCATGATGTTGGCTGGAAATGGCACACTGAAAATGGTCTTCTTTCCCAGTAATCCTTGATATTATTTAGTTTCACCAGTGCAAAAAAGAAAATTGATCCCCCATACTTGAAAAACTCCTGGATATCGATTTCAGTCTATGAAAATTTTTTGCCTTTTGCAATGTTTTTAAGCTGCTTTTTTGTTTGTGTTATGGCAAATTGTTTGAGCTGCATCATTACTGAAAAACAGTTTGAATAGGTCCAGTGGTTTATATGTGCTGCTTGAGTTCAGTTGGTCTCCAGGGGGTCTTGCTGGGATGAACCTTTTTGGCACTGGACATATGTCTGGATCGCTCTCTGTTCTACAGGACATGGCTGAGGCTTCTGGTTGTGGCAGTGCCCGGAATGGAGATCTGGATCTTGTTTGGTCTCTTGCAACACTATGTGCATGACAGGACCTGGATCTTGGCTGTGCCCTAGTGTGTAGTGTAGAGCCTCTTACTTTTGGGGGTGGCAGCGCTCCTGAAGTTCTGGCATCTGGCACCTCAACATGTTGGGCGAATTCTTGAAAGCCAGCAACCCGTGTTTTGAGGTAGAGGAAGAAATCTCCACAAATCGTTAGAACCTGTTATTTCAAATAACTCTTTTAGATAGGGCCATGGGGGGCAAGGGATTGCCTCTTCTGAATCAATTTTTTCACATGTTGCGCTATCGGTTGCTCTACTGTTTTCCTGTTGCTGTAAAAGGCACGTTCTGCTAGGCGGATCCACTCTACGCTCGTTGAAGGGATCCTACCTGATTGGTTTAAACTTTAGTGGCCTAGCAACACACTTCCTATTCTTAAACATACATATTGGCCTAAAAAGTGATAGAAAATGTAACGGAATGCATTGTAGAAATGTGGAATAGAAAGTATAGATATTTGCTCCTTTATGTAGTGGAGTAAAAAGTTAAAGTATCCCCTATTAATTTTACTTAAGTAAAGTACAGATACTTGAAAAATATACTTAAGGACAGTAACAAAATATTTGTACTTACATATTATACATATTTGTTACATTTCACCATTGGTGTCGCTTTCATGGCAGCTGCCCGTGGTATAATATTACATTAAATATTACCGTTAAAAAAAATTATCCACACATTTTAGTCAAGCATACAATTAACTCTTTGTATTACTGTAAATATTAACTGCATCAACTTGAAAATACTGTAAATATTCTCTTCACTGTAACACTAACTTTTATTATATTTTATGTTTCTTTAAAACATTTTTATTGTTTTTCCCTGTTGCTTTTATGTTTCATGTAAAGCACTATAAATTGCCTTGTTGTTGAAATGTGCTATACAAATAAACTTGCCTTGCCTTGCCTTGCCTTGAATTCCCTCTACATCAATGAATCATGTAAATTACTGTTTAACAAATAAATTATAATTATTTATCAGTTAACTGCATTTAGGCTTCTACAAATAATATTATTACAGTTACTAAGGCAAGCAATGCTGCATTATTCGTTACTGAACGCACCATCCTTGACGTAAATCCATGATTGTAAGGCAGGTCAGTGGCACCGGACCTTCCGTTGTTCATGTCCACTGATAGCCAAAACCTAACAGAAGAATGGAGAACGAGGGAGAGAGGCGTTCTTTCCACAGCTGTAAGTGGCTACTGCCATTATTGTGTCATAGTCTAAGATGCAAAGAACAATGTCGTCTAGTGTAAACTGTGCAACCAGCAAAATACTTTCAACCGCGAACAATTCTACATCTGATTTATGGAAGCATCTGCTAAAGCAGCATAGCAACATGAAACTTACAGAAAGAAACGTTGGGTGCTACGGTCACTGATGCTTGGACTACATGTGCAGAAAAACATTAGTTCGAATGTAGGGATTTATTTTTTTTACAGGATATTAGTTAAAAGTTGGGAGAGACTGCTTTGTTTTAGGGGTGAAAGGAGGTGGTAGTGAAAGCAGTTCTATGTCACACAGGCTCTGCCCTCTACGGGACTCTATGGCTACTACCTCCTCCAATCACACGCACACACTTGCCCACTGAAATTTTATCGTGCACGTAGCCGACCAATAGGACGTCACTACCGATATGTGCGTGACTTATAAATAGCAGTGTCCCTACTGCCTCAGCATCCTTTCTTCTTCAGAAAAAACGAACTGCTCACTGAATTCACCACCTCCACGGATGGAGTCACCACTTCTAGAAAATGATCTTTGAACCCGGGCGATGTGACCTATGTCCTGCACGGACAAGTCCAGGCCCCCACCCCCTGCCAGCCGACCTGCGGCTGGGGAAGGGAGCGACTGGCCAAGTGACCGTTATGGAGGGAGAGAGGCCTGCTGACGCTGCCACAATCCCCCGTCTGGTATTCAAGACGCTATTGTTTTCACATGCTGCTTGTGTACACTATGGTAAGGCTTTTGAGAATGTGGAAACCGTTTTTTAAATAAAACATGTTTATTACATTCCTCAAAGAGCTAAGTTAACTTCTCTCATCAAAGGGCTAACATTAACTCCTGGGGTGAGGCTAAGGGTTCGCCCTGCGGCCTTGTGTTCACAAAGGCTGGGGTTGGACCAGCCTCTCCAGGTTTCTGTCCTAAAATTGTGGAGAAGCAGATTCAGGCTGGTCTATCCGCTGAGGTCGCACAGACCATCCAAGTGGCGGGCATTCTCCACCACATCTTGCTGTAAAGCTAAGTGGTTGGGCTTTCAGCATTGATGCATTGAGAGGGAGACAGATCTACGATCTAAGTTTTCTCTTTACTGCAAGGTCTGATGGAGAAGGGGCCGTCGCACTGCAGCTATCTTTCCTGTCACGGGGGCTTTGGTGACATTCACTCGTAATACGCTTTCTGCAGGGTGTGAGAAGACAGCGACCGGTGTCGTGTCTCTTTGCGCCTCAGTAGGACTTGCTGCTTCTGTTGGTGGCTCTAGCCCTTGGAGCAGTCCTCATTGAAGATCGCTTGAACAGCCCTGCGCCTTGCTCTCACCTCTGCTAAGAAGGTGAGTGAGCTGTGTGCCTGTTGGTTCACCGCAGCTGCATGCTGGTTCTTGGTGTCCACAGTGCAGCCGGTTTGAGACAACACACCTCCTTTGTTCTTATGAACATAACGAGCATGTTCAGGTCCAGGACAATAAATCTGGATGCTTTCTACCCCCTACCGCACTTAGGGTGCAGGGAAGTGAGAGTGCATCTGTTGTGTCCATGTGTCCTACGCTAACATCCTATGTAGAGCACACAGCCCCCAGTCGATGCACTGGTCAGCTGTTTGTCTGTTTCAGTGAGAGTGCAGTCAGTAAAACCCTATCCAAGAAGAGCCTGGTCAGCTGGCTTTGTGAGTGAATCTGCTCGTACGTGCAATCTAGGATCTGAAAAGTGAGGATTTAATGACTGCTAGGTGTAGAGGGGGAACATACACTGGCAGCGCCAGAACTGATGTTTCAATGAGAAGTCAGGGCAGTGCAGGTGTAAATGGTCAGGCCAAGCCCCTCCATCAACCTTCTCAGGGGTGTTCTGTCACTCTGTGGCAGTAGGGACACTGCTATTTATGTCATGCACGTATTGGTAGCGACGTCCTATTGGTCAGCTACGTGCACAATAAAATTTCAGTGGGCAAGTGTGTACGTGTGATTGGAGGAGGTAGTACCCATAGAGTCCAGTAGAGGGCTCCGCCTGGGAGTTACCATATCGTAACCTTCATTTTTCCCATAATTAGCCCTCGAGTTACGAGTAGCGTAACTCATTACTTTTATCACCCAGTAATAAGTAAACTTATAATATTACTTTTTAAAGGAGTAATAAGTAACCAGTAATATACCATAAAATTCCAATTAATAGCCGAGTCCCAAATAGCTGCCTATCTCCTTTACTGGCCTGGCGTGGGAACACATTTTGACAAAGAAACGCCTGCCTCAATTAAACACCTGGTCTGTTTTTTATAGAAGTTCTTTGGATGTATAAAACATCTTAAAAACTGCGGAGTCACCCACTTTAGCTGCTTCTTAGCTGCTTAGATTGTTAATACAAATATTAATGTATAAATGTATGATCAATATGTCAATATGACATGCTGAACATCCTTAGATCGGGTAGATTCTCCACAATACCACTGTTAAGTTAACTTAACGGAAACAACAATATCCAAAGTCTAATTCTTCTAGATTTACCAGTGTAACCTGCATGGCTACAAGAGAGGAAAAGGGTGAAATGTGCTGACTCACATTAACTTTGAAGCCTCTTTCAGTCCGCTCGTTAAGTCCGCTTGTTAAGTCTGAATGCGTCCGTTCCTTGATTATTTATATTCCTTTAGTCTTTAAGGGTCATCCGATCAAAAGACTCAAAACAGCTTTTCATATAAATTAATCTAAGTTGTGAATCCTGTCATGTGAAGTCCATCGCTCTCTGTCTGCTAACTTCTCTTATCCTGCACTGTGTTGTTGTTTTCGATAGGTTGCTGCTTTCAAAATAAAAGCGCATTAGCCGTTTGTTAGAGCAAGATGAAATGAATGATATGTGTTTGACATTATTTGATAGTTTTTACATAAGTATTATTCTGTTTGAAAGAAATAAATGATTTAATAGTAGTTTCAGTTTTGTGCAAAAATAATTAAAGGCCTGTCCCATATGGACGCCTGTCCCAAATAAAGGCAGAGGGCTCTGCCACCTTTTTGTTTTTTGTTTTTTTAGGCTGCGACTATTTTCAAACGGGGATGCAATCAAAAAGGCACCACCAATTTCTAGAAGTGGCGACTCCATCTGTGGAGGTGGTGATTTTAGTTTGCAGTATGCTGAAGAAAAAAGGATGCTGAGGCAGTAGGGACACTGCTATTTATTTGTCACACACAAATCAGTGGCAAAGTCTTGTCAGTCGGCTACACGCACAATAAATATCTATGGGCAAATGCATGTGTTTGATTGGAGGAGGTAGTACCCATAGAGTGCAGTAAAGGATGGAGCCTGTGTGAGATAGAACTCATTAAATGCTATTTACGCATACTTAACACAGTAGCAATATGTCCACAGACAGCAGTTGGACAGTACTTTGTGTATGATCATTTCTATGAAACATAAATACACAGAAGTGCTAATAAACATTAGGAACTAGAGCTTTCACTAACTCTTGATACATGGAGCAGCCATCATGGATCTGAGTCACAAATTTAAGGGGGCTTTCCAGTTGTAATTTCCGATTGGGAAATCAGAATTCTGAATCCTCAATACAACTGGAACGCACCATATTTCAGTGAACCGTGAAAACTTACTGGTGAGTAATGAAGCAGTCCAAAACTATACAAAGTTCATCGGAAACAAAACAGGTGGGAATTCATACATGCACAGAACAGAGAATTATTCTATAAAACAAAGTGTAGTCCACGAAAACACTGGAAACACGAGATACAAGGTATAGCAAAGAGACATCTGTAGAACGCTGGTAAAAAAAAAAAACATCCACGAACAATGAACAGAAAAGAGCAGCCCAACTAAATATGCCAGCAAGGATGAACATAATTACTAACAGGTGCAAACCCATCAGACAATCAGTTACACTGAAAAAGGTAGTGAAACAAGACCACAACACCAAGGGCAGAACTACTTTGAAGTAAAACATGGAAGAGAGTGAATGAACAAAAGTCAAAAAAGAAAAAACAATACAGAAACCACAAAAGTACAGGAAGTTAAATCCAAAAGACATGAGAAGGAAGACTTATCAACAAACCCCAAGCCCATAACATACACAGTACCTTACCCTGACCTATAAAATTCTGCTTAAATAGCATTGCCGTTTAGCTCACATTAAACCCTGGACTATACTCCTCTTAGCACAGGTTACTCTTGACTTCAGTTACTCCAGTTTTCCATCTCAAAGTATTTCCCTCCCATGATGCTTATCTTGGGAACAGTCTCGTCTTAATTAGAACTGCTCCTTCAATGCTAATTGGTGGTTGGCCCAACATCTGTTCATGTTTTAACCCTCAGTCTTTTTTGTTTACATTGTATTGGTTTTAAAATATTGCTATCACTACTTTTTGCAATTGTTTGTTATTGTTTCTCAATCTGACACACAAGAGATACAGATGCTTCGTTGAGTATTACTTTTAATGATGCGAACATGTTGTGAACACAACATTTACATCATGATTTATATTAATTTTAAGTTAATATAGCAAACTTGTTAGCAAACAGTTGCTTATTTACGCATCCAGCAGTCTTGTTTGTGTCCAATATTGACTCTCTTAGCTCTGTTATTGTCTGTACCTACTCATGAGAAAACAATATCTGTCCCTTTAGTGCCAAGTGGTCCTCTATGTTCATCAGATACTCACTAACTGTGCATGTCTGTTGTTTGGTACTGAGCAGGTAGTGTACAGTGGATTTTTAAAGATTTTTCACTGAAAATAGCTGCCTGCTGTGACTAAAAACAAAACTTTGAGAGCGGTGAGAGTGATCCAGAACAGTAAACAATGAGCTGAATAACACTTTAAATCTACATAAAATGATGGGATGCTTAATAGAAAATATTATGTCCATGTGGTCATTACTCACGTCCAATTTGTCTTGGTTTCATTTATTTAAAAACTTTCCTGATAACTTTTTTAGGCACAGTGGTATCAGGCTCCTGTCTTTATAAAATTGTCTTAAATGCCTTGAGCAAATCTTGAAGTCCTCAGGCAGGGTTATGCTGGTGTTTCCAAGGTCTCAAGACTTATTTATATACCTCCCTCCCTCTCTGTATAGTTTTTTTGTCTTCCTCATTGTCAACAACCCTATCCACCCTGCATACTCTTCCCCCTGTCCTTCCTTCTGTCTATCTCACTTGTTTTTCAGTCCGTCTCAAATTGTCAGGTTTGCTAAGTGACATTTAATTCTGAAGCAGTCAGGCAGGCGACTGATACTGATCAATCTCCAGAAAGCCGGGGAGTGTGACGGGAACAGAGGCTGGTTCCCACAGAGAATCAACTGGAATGCTTATCCATAGCATCTAATCTACATTGATATAGTAGCAGCTATTGGTAGACCATGAACACCAGAATGCTGTATTGCCATGGCCTTTAAAAGCATCACTTAGACAAATTCAGCAAACCCACAATTGTAGTACAGCAGAAATGCATGAAGACACACAATATCAATATCAACTTCACAGTAATCTTAGTGATGAATGATATCATTTACATACAGTGCTTATTATCTAGTAGTGCAAGGTCTGCGTAACTGAATGAGATCACCAGACATACATCACTTGACTTATTATGTGTATATAGTGTTTATGTGTCATTATACAGCTCAGTAATGTGATTAATGTCATCACTTAGAGCCAGATACTCCTCATGACTAAAACCCTGCATAGTGTTGATTAAGATTAACCATAGTGGAAAATTAAGAGAAGAAATAGAGACAGTTTTTGCATGCCAGGATGCTGATGATGGCACAGAAATTAGCTGTTTTCTGGCAGACAAGAATAATGGGATTTTCTCATAAAAATAAATCCTGGAGGCATATACCTGTTTTTATATAGGTGTGCAATGTGATCTTAAAAATCAGCTAGTAAGGTTGAGGTATGTTTATGTCTGTGTGTGGAGGTCATGGTGGATTGTCCCTTAGACAAGAGCCCTTGGCCAATCCACCATGCAGATTCATTCCATAACTTTATGCAGTCTAGAGGTCTCAGTGAAATTACACTCAAGACGAGTCTTTAGTCATGTTGCCTTGGTCTCAACAAGTCTTTATTCAGTCAGTTAGTTCAGCGTACTTTTTAAATGCACAGACAAAAACACATGCATACACACACAGCAGTGGCAGTTACCAGACTTTGCAGAGATTGTCCCTTTGTAAAGTGAATGGAATCGATATTGAAGCATATCTCTGGAAATTGGCTCTGGCTAAAACTGTGATGCAACATGTCACTGAATTTTTCATAAAAGGAAACGTTACTGGGGATGTCTGATTTGAGTCCAGATTGTTTTTAAATATGGTGGTGGGAGGCAAAGTTTTGGTTAAGGTAAATCTAACAGAACAGTGATATGTGGCCACTGCAGCATGTGCTTTAACTGCCAGAAACATATATTTTTGTTTAAAAGGGTGTCATGTTAGGTAATAAGGGCTAAAATTGAACTGTAGTGAATGTACTTTTCGGCTAGTTATTGCATACAATGATTTCGATTTATTCAGCACACAGTACACTTACAGAGCTCTCACTGTTTCTTTCTTTCTCACTCTTTCAATTTATCAATTACTTGCCTTTTCATCTCGCATTTTCACTCTTTGTATTTCCTCATCTCCTTTGACAAACAAGAGGCTGCAGAATTATCAGATACCATCAATAAACTCAGCCGAAGAGATTTCAGACAAAGACATATATAAACTCACAGAAACACCGTCAGTCAATTGAATGTAGGTCATTTTTGCTCACGTACATGGCAAAACTAGCAATAGTGCTGTGCCATTAAAGGTCCATGTGCTATTGATCTTTACACAGAAGGAAACTGCAATAAAACGGAAGAAAAGAGAGGAAGAGATGTGGCAGAAAAATCTGAACTGCTGCACTATTGATTCAGATGAAAGCTCACTAAGAATTAAAGCACAGTAAGAGGTGTGCTAAATAAAGGGCCACAACTAAAAGGCTCGACAAGAAGTTAAGGGTTAAGTGTATAACATTTAGTAGCATCTAGCGGTGAGGCTGTTAAATGCATCCAATTCTCCAGCAGTCTACCACTGCCCCCTACTCTTTCAAAGACTGTAGGACAGCTACGGTGGCTGACACAGCACAAATGGTGTTGTCTTCTGAGACAGCTGGGAGTATCCAGTCAAGAAATTAGGTTTCTTTAAGTAGATATATTACAGTTTTTTTGGATTGCTTAAGCACGATTTTCAAAACAGGGCCGTGTTTTCAAAACACTACACACAATTAGCACAACCACACACCCAAATAGCAAAACACTACAGATCCTTTGCATAATGAAACACTCTTGTAAAAACTATACACTTCTGTTTAAAAACCACTATTTGTTACCATATGAAACACACAAGTTTCACATTACTATACTCTGTTTGCACGAGTTACACTCTGCTGTGATAAACCTAA
>JAPMOB010224793.1:0-39614 GCA_029875015.1 Lepomis gibbosus | reverse complement strand
AAACATTATAGTTCATTTAAACTGTCTTCTGCGTGGACCTTCCCTTTTTGTTATGTTCTTCCACGAGCTGGGCATAACAATAAATACATATACAATTTAGAATAGTGATTTGACATACCTGCATGAGATTTTCAAGTTAGCCCTATACATTCACATCATTTAAAAAACACACAAAAATAGCCGAGGATTTGCTTGCACCTCTGGTCACCTAAACTTCAGCTTCCTTTCAGTGAAACTTTCCTAAATAACTTTTTTTTTAAAATCACAACTGATCCTAAAATAGATTTATTAGAGTAAAGATGTCAGTACTGTTCCAAAGTTAACATGGCCATCTCTTCATGAATAAATGAAGCTTCTTACAATAAGCTCTAAGCAGACTAATTGAGTGGCTGACTGCTGAACTCACCGATGGGTTCTTCTGATCAGTCTAACGAGCAAATGCTGTTTAAAGGGCAATAAAAGGAAATCAATGTAAATTGTCCATCGATTCATTTATCATGACTTACATCCAGCATTCTTACCTGGTATGAGCAGCGGAAAGAGTACAAATTAGTTTGTACACAGTATATTTGTATAAAGAAATATTAGTACAAATGTGACCACAGTCTCAAAGTCATAAATATGTCTTTATCCTCCTCACAGATATGAGACAAAACACACTGTAAAATTTGGAAATACCAAACAGCCTGGGATTTGGATTTGCAGATTCATTAACTAGCCGCTAGTGCAGCTTCATGCTGCAGGGAAATCACTTGTTGTATGGAAAAATCCAAGGTGCATTTCTCCTTTGTGAATTTACTCATGGAAATGAAATGGGATCAGGCAGAGGTATTTATTTATTAATATATCAAGGGGCATTACCTCAGTGGCATATTATTTTCTCTTCTCCCAGTGCCCCCCTTCCCTCGACAGGCGGCATTAGTAAATGTGTGCTGACAGCAGAGGTTACCTTGAGCAGGCCGCTGGACCTGGGGGCTGTATGTCTTCATTTACCCCAGTATCTGCAGATGCCAGGGAAAAGGGAAAGTTATTTTCTGTGTCTGGCCCCCGGGGAAAACTGAGGCTAACGATCTTGGCCATGTTGATTGTTACCTTGCTCCTAGAATAGCACTTTACTTTTAGGAGCAAGCACCAGGGAATGCAAGCAGGAAGGATGAGAAGGGATGAGTGGGGTGTCTCTACATGTGTGTGAGTATACAGTAGCAAAGGCAGAGGTGAGGGTTGGGCGTGGAAGTGTTTGGTTCACCGACTGGACAGACACATATATACTCACACTCACACACACACATACACAGGTGCCCAGAGAAGTCGTTTTATGGTGTGATTATCTTGAACCTTTGTGTCCACCTATTAATCATCTGGATTATTTAGGTCAACTTTGATACAAACACCTTCCATGAAGTTACTATACAGAGCCCCATATGATGAGTCCATAGGTTAGTTTGGCATGAGGCTGCAAAGTGTAAGCAAGTCTGACGACACCACTTAAAGCGGTGATTGCCGACTGGCAGACCCGCAGGCCACATCCGGCCCACTAAGCTTCCCATCTGGCCCGCAGAATGGCCACTCATGAAAGTATTGCAATATTTATATTTGCAGCATTACAAATTGTGCATCTGTGGTGCAATTCCCAGAGAAAATGCACACAAAATGCATTAACGTATTACTAACGCAAACTTAACATTTCCTACTGCTGAAGCTTCACATTAAAAGCATTTAACTTTTATTATGAAGTAGTCACAGGAAATGCAGCGTGTTTGTCCGTGAGAGTAGCACTGACCACTATCATTCATCAAAAATGTGTCTACAAAACAAAGGTCATTTCAACATGTTATGACAGCGGACCAGTTTGAAATATTGCAGAGGGTAATGAGAACAGTCAGGAGCAGCCACAGTGAGCTGATAGATGAAAAGCTGCAGTTGACAGACTGCACACCTCCACCTGCTCAGCCAGGTAATGCCTTTCACTGTTGCTGTTCGCAGACATATAATATGAGCAGCATAAAGCTAGATCCTGACTGTCCCAGACTTCTGTGACCGGTAGTATTAAACCACATTTGGTGTTACCACCTGTAAGTACAGGTGACGAAAGCGTTTGATGCGGTTGAATATTTCCTGCCAATCAGAACTGCATGCTGCAGTTACATTTACAATTACAGATCATCACTCCTCAGTGAACTGCCTATTTGTCAGAAGTCTTAGATCATTTTTTTGGTTATAGGTCTAGTGGGCCTAAGTTGTTATTAGGGCAGTCAAAGATTGGATGCTTCGATGGGCGGAGCCTGATTCAACTGTCAATTTCACAGTTGAAGCTTCGCAGCGGCGTTATGAAAGGATGATCATACCATTTTGGCAATATGGGGGTGCACAATGACTGATTTTAGATAGAACTACCTGTTTTCTCTCAATAAGTTAATATGCAGCCTGTTACAATATACATTTCCGCCAGTGAAAAAGCCAGTGAAAAAGTTAACTATTTATTTGCTGCAAATTCAAACCGTTAGAAAACAGCACAATCCTGCTCAGTCTGTAAATAAAATTACAGAGCAGCTATGAAAAATTATTGTCAAAACATTTGTTTAAAAAAGGCACATAAAATGCAAATTCACAGATTTTTTTTTACTGCAAATACAAATTGCTGTGTACCATCTAGTAGTCTGATCTTTACATTACATTATACTAATAACTCTTCACTGTACACTCACTACTTTACATCGTAGCAAAGTGTCATTTCTTCAGAGTTGTGACATGAAAAGATATAATCGATTATTTACAAAAATGTGAGGGGTGTACTCACTTTTGTGAGATACTGGGTATTATTATGAACACTGAAAGCATCAAGGTATATGCAACTATACAAATCCTTAACATCATCCCTTGTTTGATGCTAAGACATTGTCCTTATCTGCTTTGAACAGAGCTTTGCCCTCTAGCTCTCTCTTTTTCATTATAATGGAATAGATAAAAAGTGCACGCGGATGTTAAGGAGAAAAAGTGTCTCAGCCACAGAGCCAAAATGAAGGGTTATTACAGTTAAATACAGGCTGACACCCTGTCGGCTAATCCTCGGGGTGGCTGTTACGGAGAGAACTAATAGCCACATCAGTAATCAAGGCCAAATGCATTGTCTTATCTTGGCCCAAAAAGCACCTCTAAATAGCACTATAACAATCACTGTAAGAGGACCTCTCCCAACATTTAGTAAGAAGTACAGACTTAAAATTGGTTTCTGTAAAGTTAATACACACCTACCTGACACAATTAGCCAAATAGTAAATTTTTTGCTCAAAATGCAAAAAAAGGTTTTCAACATAAACAAACTCTTATCAAAACAAAACAAACCTCNCTCAATATCCAATCATTCTAGCAGTACATGCATTTTTGCTAACAAACTGTGTAAAAGTGAATGAGTCGTCTTTGTTTTTAAAATGTAGATTAGGAAGATATATAAGTGACAGAATTACAGAAGTAATACCGTCACTAGAAACATTAAAATTCCAGCCATTGATCAACAAATAATCCAACCTATGTGGCTTTTGGTTCAGAATGTGCAAAATACTGTCAAATACTTTTACGTTCCTTCTTGGTCACGGCGCTCCTCCAACGAACGCCGCTTGACTCTGCCATCCCTGAGCACAAAGCATTCTCAGTCCCGGCTTTTGTATAACAACATAATTATGAAACAAACTATAACACGCCATCAGAGCAGGGCCGTCTCTCTTTAACTTCAAGAAGCTCATTAAAATTCATCTCTTCCGAGAACACTTCCTCTTGCAACACCTCTAACCCTTAACCTCTGCACTTCCTGTGCTTTTCTTCTTCTTCTATCTCCTTACAATTCTCTTGTATTGATTGCACTATTTGTTAACTCTAAGTACTTTCTCTGGAAATTCACCCCATTGATGCACATTCTAATAGCTCTTACTCTTTTAGATGTTTTAGTGTATTGGCGCTTTGCACAGTATACTGTTCTAATCAGTATGGTCTTTTGGCCACATGTTCTCATCAACATCACATCTAATGTCATCTCTCACTTTGTACCTGGATACAAACACATTCCCTGGTTCAGATACATGCTTTCCCTGGCCCAATTATTCTTCTCCCCTGCTCAGACATTATTCTTTCTTTTTCTCCTCCTCTGTGTTGTTCTGTATCCACATAAGATAAACACAACTCCAGAAAGTCCCCTTTTTACTATATTGTGTATGTAATTGAAAGAACTTCAACACCTGTATATATCTCTGGTTGAGATTAGAATAAACTGTGGTTGATCAATTTTATCCAAATGACAATAAGTCAGCTATTTCTCAATGTTTCAATGATATGTTCATTCAGAAATAATAGCTGGTTCAATATAGATTTTGAGACACTATTGAGACACAAACCGATGTGGGGCTAACTGCGTTTAGAGTTTTGAAAATGTACAGATTGGACAAAAGGATGTTAGCGGCTGTAAAAAAAAACTGGAAACTCAACTTAACACCTTGAAAATAAAACGTGATTAATGCTATGAGTTTATATCTTACTGACCCCGGATGGATTCCTCCGAAGTATTTAAAACACTTGAAGCCGTACTGATCAACATTTTAGAGTATAAATCAATGAAATGATGTGTAAGGGGCCACACAAACCCATATGTTAAACTTTTTCATCTCTTTCACCTCACTGGGTCCACAGCTTTACTGCTTTGATTCACTCTCACAGCTCTCATCAACTTTATTTCAAGCTACAGCATGCAGCTGTTTTTTAAGCAAAAATTTGCGCTAATAAACTCTATATGCTACATGCCAAGCATTGAATTGGTTGACAGTCAAAGCTACATTGAGCAGTTAAAGAGTTAGATGTTTTCTTAGCAGTTTGTGGACATCAGGTTGCTACAAACACAACAACAAATGAGTGATAATGTCACTCAGTGTCTACTGCTGTATAAATAGGAAACTGTTCACAATCACTCTTTGTCATAACAATTTGTCAAAATTGTGTTTACAGAAGTGCTCTGCTGTCCCTAAGTGGCCAAAAAGCTTTAAAGTACAAAAGTAAATCTATTCAATATCATTGTGGCCTCATGATTTTCATGAGCACCCCCAGTCTTTGTGAAAATGGGTCAAATCTTATATCTCAGTGCCTGATCTCATTAATATGTTAAATTGGAGCAAATCCCTGCAGCCAGCTTCCAAAATCTTATGGTAAGTCTTCTCAATAGAGTGGAGGCTGTTAGAGCACTATGTTCATGCCATTAATTTCGGAATAGAAACACCAATTAGATAGGTGGGTTATGTTCAGGTGTCCACATACCTCTGGCCATGTGGACACCTGAACATAATATTACAAAGTCAATCAAAAGCAAAATTGCAAAAACAGCCAGTCTTTGTTTGATAAAGCACTGGGTCAATATTTAACTCCTTTTGCCAAAAATGGTGGTTTGCCATGAAAATGTAAGAGCGCTGAGCTAATTGTATCGACATCTTTAAAATGTCAAGAGGTTAAAATTCCATTTTCAATGAATGCACACACAAAGCTGGAAAGCATACACCATTCAAATACATGCTGATGCAGTTAATGTGCTCAATTTATGGAATTGAGTTTAGGTAATTTGACCCTGCCACCTCTGACTACAGCCCACTTTGTAATCAGTCAGTTATTCATGAGCTTTCTGAATACCAGTGGTCTTACTCCTCCAGCTGCTGAGAGGTAAGAACATTTCAGACATATTTATTGTTCACAGCTCAAACTGTGTGGGGGGATGAAATTTGATACCACACTTATTTTTTTGTAAACCAGCTATAAAAACAAAAGATTAAAACTCCAACAGTTTTCTGTCAGACGCACTGTCATCCCTTAAGTGTGAAATACAACATATGATGACTGGAGAACAGGTTTAAAGAATACGTCAAAGTCAGGATTTGAATTTTCTGAGCATCATATATTAACCGCTTTTATGTGAGATCTCACATAAATTAGTAGTTATTAGGTTTCAACATACTGTTGAATGTGTATGTACTGTATGTGTACTTTCACTCAACTTTAACTCAAACCGACCTACATTCCCCAAAATGCCTTTTGGCAAACCCCAGAGACTGTGCCTGAATGAATAATTTGTAATGTAGGTGGAGAACTGCTGGAGTTTTTCCTGTCAAAAAAAGCAAGAGTCAACCTTCCCAATCAATATGCAACTTCGGATGCTTTATTGCAATCTGGTCTATTTTGGCTATGTTGGTGAGGAAATAGGTACAAGATCTTTGCATCTTTCATTCATTTGAATATCAGTGTGACCATTTTAGCAAAGTTTCCGCCATGGCTCTATGAATTACAGCGTCTGTCGGCCAGTCCACCACTTTGATCCAGACTGAAATATCTTAGCAATTCCCATGCAATTTGGTACTGGTATTTGTGGTCCTCAGTGGATGAATACTACAGACTTTGGGGATCTCCTGATTTTTAAACTACCATCAACAGCACGTCAATTTTTTTTTTATTCTGTGAAGGATCTACTTGCTTAAGTAACACAGCATGACATTCATGATTCACACATGATGTATCCCTAGCTCTGCAGGTGGTTTACATTTGTGATTTTGAAACAACTATTGGATAGATTGCCATGATACTTGATACAAACTTTCATGTTCCCCACAGCTTTGGTGAGCCCATAACTTTTTCCATTATCAAGTTAAAAGGTTAATTTGTCCAATACTTTAGTTTATGACCAAATATCTGCAAAAACAATGCCATTCTCAACAGCCTCATTTTTTGTCTAGAGATAAAAAAAAGCATGACAACATGCTGAACTAAGATGGTGAACATGGTAAAATAAGTGTCTTAATCTCAAAACACTGCTGTGCTTAAGTACAGCCTCACAGGCGCAAGCAAGTGTGGCTAAGGACTCTTATTCTTAGTGATTCTGAGAGACAGACCCCAAACCTGACATTTCTATGCTACAACAGGTCTAAAGTGCATCCAACTTTTGTCTGTCCATCTATCTTCTTATGTATATCCCATAATGTGGGGTCCAGTGCATCTCAGAACACATAGCTGAATTTCCATGAAGTCATCTTTAGACGTTTATGGTTGTCAGAAGATGCTGATGTTTTTGGTGACTTCTTCGTCTTTACTCTAACACTCCACTTATGGGTAGAACTATTGAAATTGAATGGACAAGTTGCCATGAAATGCTGATGTTTTCATACAAACATGAGGATTTGTACTTATTTCATTACTATAATGTCAAATGATTGAGCTACAGCTAAACTGTCAATTTATTTGTGTTGATACGAATACTTTAAAGAGAATAAACACCATTGCCAAGCATCTTGTGAGCGAACTTACAGTATAGCAGACTTTTTTACTTTAAAAATGACATAATGTAATGATTATCAGGACAATTAATAAAACCTTTGACATCCTAACCTATTTGGCAGTGCCATCTTTACACTTTTTTGTGTAAAATTGGATCTCTTTTAAGGGCAGCCAGCAAAACAAGCCTTAGACTATTAGTCTTATTCTCCTATCAAATTCTACTGTGCAGTAGCTACTGTGTCATTTTCTTTGTTTGTCCATTTATCACCAGGAATAAAACAAACTATATAGCTTTTTTTGTTTTTTTTTCCTTTTATCATTTTGCAGGCAGCTAAGCATGAACAAGATTTGTGAATGTCTTATTGTAAGGTTGACTGCAGCAGAAGCCCCACAGCTGCAAGTTTCCCTGCAGCAGTTAAATATGAGTATTTTTATTTCCTCACACAAATTCCTTTTCATCATTTCCACTTTTTTTTTTAGCTGTATGAAAAGCTTAATTTGTTCTAAAGCTTTGAGAAAGAACAGCTGGAGCAGCGGAGGTGAAATAGCCATTAATTTAAGCACCACATATGAATAACTCTTGGCTCTGTGCATATGGTCCCTGGCTTCTGGAGGACAACGAGTGTTTCCGGTCATGGTTCCTTTGTACATATTTCCCTTATGCACATGAGGGCAGAAATTCAGTGGCATGTTAACGCACTCTGCTTGAATTACTGTCCACATTTCTCTCTGGCTTTACTGACTGAAAAACCCAAAGGATGGTCCCTTCTGCTGGCGATGATGGCCACACGCTAACCCAGCTTTTTTACTCTCCTTTTTATTTTTTTAAGAGAGATTTTGTCCTCGCTCCCTCTCCATGCCTCCCTCTCTGTTTCTCCATGGGTCCCCTAGGCAGTGGCAGGTGCACTTGTCGGGCTATGGATGGTCTTTGCCAGGAGCTTGAATGAAGCCTTTATAGACTGGCTTTCAATGTCCCCCCTGTTTCCCCATGTGATATCATAGGAAAACCACTATCATCACTATTATGATCTACAGCCCTCCTCAGATTGTGGGTACTCCCCCCCCAGACAAGGGAACTACAGAGACATCCTGGGGGTTGTGATGCTCGATTTAACACCCCCCCCCCCACACACACACACACAAACTCTGCAGAGAGACAGAAACTGCATGTAACTTTAAGGCAGCAGGCTACAGTGACAGAGAACAAGATAGACACAGGAGTCTGACACCCCAGCTTTCAGTGGAATTACTGCAGAATTAAGCTGGTGAACTGAGAGGAGAGGAAAAATGAGTCAGCGCAGCCTGTCATTGTCACTAGTCTAGCCTAACGCCAGGGCCGCTGTAAACCCAGAGATGCCAGTTAGCTCTTTAAAAATCTGCCACATTTTATCTAAACAAACATGTTATGCAACTATCACCGATTGCTATGCAACAGTGATCCAACCTATTTGCAGCCCATGGAAGCTTTTACATTTGCTGTTCTAAACATTCAGTGTCTTTGCTGGCAAGGAATCATCCAATGCAATGGATTTAATGCATTCAACATATCTGGATAGCTAATTGGATAGTTAAGCATGAACAGGTATAGTCACCATGGCAAACAAAAAATTAGCTGGTTACTGACCAGAATCCACTGGATGTGTTTTTTTTACCTTCAATATGTATACAGTACCTTTTGATTCAATGTTTGCTTTGCCTCCCAGGTGAAGGAAAAAATAACCTGCTCACCAAACAGAATATTAAAAGACTGACTGAATATTGGATGATTCTGCCTGTTTTTAGCCTTGATAGCTGCCTGGCTGCAGGGATGGTGCTGTGCCACGTAGCAGACACGGAGTAGTTTGGGCCCAAATGCAGACACTGGCTAGAGGGAGATTAAGTAAGATTTAGCAAGTCTTTATTTGACAAATGGCTGACACTAACAGGTGATGGTAGTTTGTAGTCTGAAAACCAAAACACAGTAGTCCACAACAAGAAGAGGTGAGTAATCCAAATGTCCAACAGAAAGCATAATCCACACACCAAGAGAGGCACGAGTAAACACGAGACACTAGAAACACTGGAGAAAAAACAAGCTTGCAACTAGACATAGTCAGGCAGAGACCTAAACAGCTAAAGATAACAAAACAGGTAAAACACATAAGGGTGTTGAAGCAAATAGACCTTATTGCTGTCCAATATTTTTGCATTACCTAAAACTAATGGAATCTAATACAATAGCCCTGCAGTGACTCTAAACTTCATGAAGGTTATGGCATTAATTTTTATTTATTTATTTATTTATTTATTTATCTACTTTAGATACTAATATGGTGTTTCAACTTCACTGCTAATTTGAAAGGGGATGTATGCTTTGACAGAAAAAAACAAATAATGCATGTGTTAGAAACTAACACTACTTCCAAACCAGTGGTAAAATGGATGCAATATGTACATTTCTTGTTCAGTTTTGTTATACCAAATGTCATTAATGAACAAATAAAAACATAACAGCAAAAATAAATCACAGCTGAATGGCATTGTATCAAATCACCTTTGAATCGTACAGTCACAAATGGATCTGGTTTATTTCTGATTCGTATTTGGCCATTACAGAGCATTATTTGACATAAAAATTGATCACACCATCAAAACTTCGATCACAACTCAATTGTATGAAATTGGCATTGAATGGCAGTGTATCGTTTTTGCATAGGATTGTGGACCACATTAAATCATCAGAGAGGGAGAGACACACGTCAAGTTTATCCTGGTGAAAAGAAGCATTTCACTAGATGTCGCTTTTCTGCTACAGTGTGTACTTGCATTGTGACGGTGTATTGACGGGCCTTAGCAGAGCACTCATCATGTGTTGATCCCGTGACAGCACAGAGGAGGAGAGGGTTAATCCTGTATGGTGCTTCCAAAGACACTTCCTCATTCACTTGAAAGAAATGAGCATTCCCCTTCATCCTTCGTTGTATATTCATGAAGGTCTTTTAACCATATGCAAGGACCACTTCCCATTCCATCCTCATTGCCTATTCTGTCTTAAAGGAAAAAAAAAAAACCCTTAGAAGGGCAATTTGTTAATTATTAACTGTCCTATGCACTTATGACCCTCGCACTTCATAGGGATGATGAAGATGGGCTTTTAGGAGCCCCTGCAACCCCCTCACATCCACAGCATCCAAGACCTTAATGGAGAAACAATGCAAGCAAAAGCCAAACTGCAAAGTTGTCCTTTGCACCAACAGGAGGTAGGAAAATATATTGAGTTGAACTTTCTGGGAAATTCCCCCCCCACCCACCCACAGTGATTCACAATGATTTTTTATCAAACAAAGCAGCCACATTGCCCTCTTTCAAATTGGTTACCCATCAGCCAATGCTCCAATCCAGGGGTTTTTTAGCGCTGGCATTGGCACTCAATCACGGGTGCCTCTGTGGATTTCCCAAATGTACTGATCCTGCCAAAGACTCCATTGCCAAATTAAAGTGCAGTCACAGAGGCAGCGCTGTCACGAGGTGGGATGCAGCAGCCTAAGGGAGGAGAATGAGGAGCTAGTGACAAGCAAATTCATTACACCACTTTTGTTGATGGTGTTGTAAAATAGAGTGTGAGACGCGGCAGGAAGGTTAACTGCTCACATGTTTTTGTTGTTGGGAAAAGGATCTGATCGCGGAAGTAAGCTAGTGGTGATGTCTTGACCCTTCAATAGCATCTGGCAGTACTTACTGATTTTCAGAGTTTTGTTGTGGGACAGGTTATGTGACAAGCACCTTGATGGTAATGTTTTGTGTCTTAAATGGCGAGATTCATTTTGCAAAACAATCTTTAAAGAGAGTAATTTGGGGGGGAAAAACATCAGTAGTAAAACTGCCCCAACATTTGTCATGTGCATACAAATATTTACAATGAAACACTGGCAGATACAGATTGACATTTTGTAAACCTATATCTGGAAATACTTAACAGCAGTTGAAGGCAAACACGTTTTAAACATGCAAGAAAGAAGGTGACTTGGTTCAAACTGCAAAAAGATCTAATAACATTATCACAAGGTAACTGCATATTTTGGGGTTTTTTCTTCATTCATTCAACTTTTTCTTTCAAAAAAAGAAATGACTTGTTTGTTACATTACATTTGTCACTATTCCTTTGGTCATAAACTTGGCCATCATCTGTAACAGGAAACTAGAAGATACTAAAAGCTCCAAAATGAGTGGGATCCACATAATCTAGTTTTTAGTGTTGTTTGCCAGTAGTACGGAAGGGTCTCAGGCTGATGTTGTGAGGCTGTATAGCTCTGGTAATTCCCATGGGTACAATGTGTCATCTCTTACTGTGTACTGCTCAGTATAATGTACACAATAACCCATACAGTACAGAGTGAGTTTAAGTAACTGAATTGATCTTTTAAAGTTTTTTACTGCGACTACTGGAAGTGTGTAGCTGGCTTGATCATGAACATAAGCCACAAAGAGGTGACGGAAGGTAAAAGTAGTTGTTGGGCTAAGTGTATTACTGTAGACTCTATATATGTACCACTGCAGATCCAGTACATGCTGAGCTCAAAAAATAACCTGTAGAAAAGAGTAAGAGTTTGTTGATGGAATGGCCGAGTTGCATATTGAAAATTCAGTTACATAATTGGAAAGCTCAGAGAAATTCATTTTAATTATATTTTTTTAAACATAAGCTCAGAAATAGTGTTAAATCAACTGATCAAAATTCTTACTGCAACTCCATGGGTGCACGATGCAGAGCAGTAATTTTAATGCACAAGCTGTCGAGGCTTTGTAGAAAGTACAGTATGTGGTTTGTTGCCATATTCAATCTGCAATGGATTTAACTGCTCCTGCTCTGGCACAAACCTCTCTTTATAAAACAAACAAATGTTGACATTTTGAACACACAGCAAAATATGTGTGACCAAGGGACTCATTACCTATGTAAAAGGTTTCTAGGTTAATATTTCTGAGGATTTATTGACAGAAATGTAATATAAGATCTATAACTATGTTTTCAGTGGTGTATAAAACCTTATATAATAAACTATTATGTTTTTATAACCTTAGAATGAGCCATTTATATCTACACAACTGCGGTTCCCTTCCATGGACGTCACCACGTTGCTTCGTCATGTTCCTACTGCAGCTGAAAACGGACAAACAGCGCTACAGAGCTTCGTCACTACATTCTTCTTCTTCTACTTCTGGTAGAACTGAGGCAGTGCACACAGTCATCACTTTGTTGAATATATAAGTTAGAAGAAGTAGTAATAATATACTGCAGAGGTAGTAATAATATACTGCAGAGGTCGGCAAATAACTTTTGCATCGGAGCCACATTTTCAACCATTAGATGGTGGGTGAGAATATGACTAATATTGACATGTATTAATATGGGTTTAGGTTAGCTCAGCTGGTAAAGCGCAGGTCTTGCATCCTGAGTGTTCAATCCCACCTTGGGACAACTTTTATTTTTCTCTCTTCAACAATGTTTCTCACATTACGGCATGTGCTTTAGTGTTTCAGTGTTTAATCTACATCCATCACCCTACGGACACCTTTTCATTTCCCCAGTATCTCCAGGCAGAGGAAATTTAGGGGAATCACATTTTCTGACAGCTCATTCAGAGGTGTGTCAAGCAGGCCAATGAATTTTTCAAAGTAAAAGCTCAGTTCAACTCCAAATACTGCATTACAGGAAACAAGATTCTAGTGCTTTTATTTGAAGGCAAAACCCCTAAAGAGGAAGGGATTATGTGAGTAAATGTTGCTGTCATGACTGAGATCTATTTCAGCACCGCTATCAAAGTTTATTATATTTAATTAATTTGTTTGTTGGTTTTTTGCCGCTATCAAAGTGCCATAATCTGACCACGGGCCAGATATTATTGCTGGCGGGCAGTTTTGCAGAGGGTCCATAATCACAGAGAGAATGAATGTGTTTCCCTTGTCAATGTTTATATAACCTTTATCTATTATGTGGTTTATAACGGACTGATACTGCTACAGTAAATGCTTAATTGGTCTGTGTTTGCACTGTTACATAGAACATCACATATGACATTCTGCACAATGGTGCAATTTTGCCAGAAGCCCAAAGCACATCAAGGTGAGAAAAGAAACTAGGCTGCAATTATGGTGTGAACTCTTTATGTGGGCTCTCGGCATAATTAATCAACGTTGCAGCATTGGGGTCATGAAGAGGTTACAGGCATCACGAAGTTATTGAAAGAAGCTTAAAGATGAAAAGCGACAAAGTGACTGTGACAATCTGACAGCTACGCCTGACCTTTCCCCTTCTGTACCTTTAAACTCTATAATTATACAATCCTGTAAAGAAACTCATTTGTGAAATAAATTGGCTCCACACTGTGGGCTTACTTGTATGTCGCCTTTCAGCTGATAATGTCATTTATTTGTACGGTTTCAGGTAATGAATGCAATGAGTTTTGTTTCACACGGAGCTTAGCAGGACGCCCCATCTTCTACAAATAGAAGGAAGCGGGGGCTTGTTGTAAATATAAACATCCATGCTTGCCAGCTCTGTGCCAGTGAGTATCGAATGGTAAAGCAGGAAATGCATAATGAGAGCTGACATATTTGTTGATTAGATGAATGTACAGAAAGGCTTTGTCATAGTTTACGATGAGAATTATGATTCATGCTTTTGGTGAGTGGGCTGGAGAATGGACCACACAAGCAGCCACGTGTATCACAAATAAGGAGGAACTCGATGAAATGCAAGGCACTAAATCACTGTGTCAAAACTAATATCATAAACCGCCCTTCTAGACTAAATTGTGGAAAAATTATGTGTTGTGAAAATTAACCAAACACTGCACAATATGAAACTGTTTGTTATTTTTGAAAATTGTGCTTAAAACTAAAAACCTTTTTAAAAACCACAGCAAAACAAAACAAAACAAAACAAAAATATTCCATCATCTGCCACTGGGCAGTGAAAGGTTCTGGCATAAGGATGGTAATTAACAGAGCTGGGCAGAAATGTACGTAACGTGTGTACTTTTTTCAGTAATGAGTAATGTAAAGCTGTCTTTGTGTTTTACAGCTTCCTCCCTGTGCTGGAAACACGGAGATGAAAAATGGTGCTGCTGTTTTTTGCAGTAGGAAGCCTAATGAGGATTTAGAGACAAGTGAGGAATATTGACTGCTTGAGACTTGAGTAATCAATTCCTCCAAACACTAAACAACTGCACAAACCTTGAATGAAAAATTTGACTTGAGCAATTGTTTTTTTTTTTTAATTCTAGTTACTTTTCTCCCAATTTTCGATGGGAGAGATGCTTCTCGTGCTCCACACTACATCTAGCCAGTGGAGGGCATGAATGACCTCCGTGACAGATGATGCATGAAGTCACTTCTTTTAACTACTGGTGAGTCAGTAGTGTACCGGCAAGAGAGAGAACCCTTACATGGCTTCCAACCTGTGAACACAGTGGAAATTGGCCATGTGTTACTGGAACATATGGGTTCATTGCTACGACATCTCCCAGCAAATCATCAATCTTTAGCCTCTGTTTGTCCTGTCATGCTCAACCCCATAAAATCTCCAACCCACACCAGTAATAATTTAAACTAAAACTAAGGAAAAACTGTTGTATCAGAATGATGATTACATGTATTACATCTTTTGTTAAAATCTCACTCAGCAAACTGCATGCATCTGCAGAATGACACATTGTAGCCTAGATCCCTGTTAGTAAACTACTAAAACAATAGCCTCCACAGGACAAAATACTTTTTGTTCTTTAGATGACTGCTTAGATGTTAAACATGTAATGTAAAACATGGAAGCCAGCAGGTCATTTATAGTAAAGTAAGCTAAAGTAACATTATCAAGTGCTGTGGATGTAACTTTAACATTACATTCAGTCGACTATCCTTTGTGTTGGCGGTCAACCATCTAAATCTTTCAGTATATATTATATTATCCAATGTTTTAGCTTCTCCTCTTAATGTTTAACACAATGAACAGTATAAGTGAACACAGCATTTTGAACGATTTGCTGCTCTGAGGTAGAGACCAAAGTTAATGCTAGTTGAGTAGGAACATCAGATAGTTAGAGGTTCAGTTCAAACAGAGTCTGGATATGACAGCTGGACGTGAACCAACAAGAAATGGATACAAAAAATTTACAAAATAAACAAAAATTAAATGAAATTTTGACTAAAACTTCTACATATAGACATGTACGTTTTTGTCCAAAGACTAAAAAAACTATTCTGAGTTACTTTTGAAGACATAAAGATATAGAATTTGCCTGTATCATGCTTTCATTCTGAGAGAAAGGAGTTTGCTGTTACTCACCTAGCATCTGTTAAAGTCCAGGACAGAGCCTAGTTCAGGTTTCACAAAAATATTTAACAATCTTTGACAGTATTAAGGGTTTCAGTCAGTTTCGAGTTAGAAGAACTAATTGAATTTTATACATGTACCACTCAAATGCCTATGTTGTGAAGTGTCAACAAGGTAAAAAGAGTTAACAAGGAAAAAAGAAAAAGTCATCAGGTCATTGTGGCTTAAGAAAAAAGAAAAATAGTTCAAATCTGCCCTGTGTCTTGCAGCTACATCTGTTTCTAGTGCAGAGTCTTGCTCTCAGACTGACTGACATTTTAGATTGCTGTAATGGAGATGCAGAAGCTTCTGAAAGATGTTTCATAAAGTGCAGATCTCAGAGGTGGTTTGACAGGTGTGCTGAGAGTGGAGGATGACATGGCCGCATTGGAAAATACTGTTACAGCTGAGTAATGGAAATATCTGTGGAGGGGCTACAGAAGAAAGTCTGACCTTCTCTTTCTGATTGCTAAGGGAAGGACCAAGGACAAGGTTGTGTAAGAAAAAGAAACATCGTACCTTTTTAACCAGGTGAAAAGCGAGACAGACTTGTGTTTCCATGTCAATGGTTCAGAAATGTCAGACATTTTAAAATATACATTTCTAGCTAATTTCCTGGTCTCCAGGTAACACTGTATGGTATTATTCCCTCCTAAACACTCCTCAGACCATTTTTGATTCACTTTTTCTTGATGTCAAGTGGGCCTGACCTCAGTAAATCTCAACATCAGTGAATTAGCTCCTGCTAATGGGATTCTTTAAACTCACATAACATGTTTTACATGACTCAGCCTTTATGCAAACTTTCTGCTTACTAAAGAGTTACTGTGCATCAGTGGGCATGTTTACTGTACCATCCTCTAAAAGAAGATAAAGGTGCTAAAATAAAGCAAAAAAGCTGGATGCAAGCATGCAGCAAACTTTTCCTGGATTGTTTTCACACTGGCTGAGCTCAGACTGTGGAACTTGTTAAGCAGTGATTATTGTAGAATCCTGTTTACTCTTCATTAGATGCATCCACTTTGTGATTACGTGAGATGGTGTATAAGTGCATGTGAATTGGTTTTGGCTCTGGTGTTATAAACAGTGTTGCTACAGTACATCCATGCTTCAAAAGAGTGGCTGCTTGACAGGAAGTAAATTCCAGTGGTTTAAGGGTGATGAGAAGCCCTAAATGTGAAGGAGGCTTCATCTGTCTCTTTGGTCGTGTTTGCTGAGCTGGTGGTTTCTGCGTTAATAACTCAGCTCTCATGTACAGAGAACTGGACCTCACTGACAGGGTTCAGCAACATTTACGCCACAGAGAGCCAGGGATGGAGTGGAGATGGGGTACCAGAGATGAGAGTAATCATGGAGTGGTAAATACCACAAAATCACTTATGTGAAGCACTTGCTCTGTGAATAGGCTTTTCAAAAAGGGGGTCAGATTGTCAAGCAGATAGCAGCGATGAAGAAACTATGGCAACATTCATGGGGTTAGCATACACGCACTAAATTACACAGAGTTGTCTATAGGTCAAGAAGAATGACCTGTACCCATTGAAACAGTGAAGATTATATTAAACACCACCCAATGAAATGAAAGTATCATTAGCATAACAACAGCAGCCAAAAAACCTGATAGCGGCATCAAGAGCAGTGTTTATTATTTCACACAAACTTTGTCTTTACATGTGTTGTTAAAGGAAGAGCCATCAAAATAAAATGGGTTAATCCCTGGAAGTATAAATGCACACAATACATTTTGTATTATGAGATATCTTGTATATAAAACATTTAGTTCTAAGGGCAGTGCTTGAGGAAGAGCCAGAAAGTGTCTAAAATTTAAATGGTTCATATTCTGGGGAGCATGAATGCCAATGAAGTAAATTTCATTGTAAACGGCCTAGTAAATATTTCTTTGTTTTGTAAACAAATAAATCTTGGCTTAAATATGGAACACAGGAGAAGTCTGGGTTCACAAAATAACAAAAAAGTGATCTTCTGAGAACCATAAATATTTACTGAAAATATGATGGAAATATTTTAGAAACACCTTGTCACACACCAAAGTGTTGCTCAAGGCAAATACTCAAGTTAAATGAAAATCCTGATACAGAATTTGTTTAAAGAAGTGTCTTTGGATTTTTTTTGTCCAAAAAGAGGACAAAAGAATGATGATACTGTTTCCAAATTACCTAAAAAATATCTTTTGGCCTTTCTGTACTGCAATTTCTTGTTACTTCTTGGCTTATATGTTCGTCAGTACTGAAAGGTCTGCGATGGTTAATATTGTAGGATGTTGGGTTTTTTTGTGAAGTCATTGTGAAAATTTATGTATATAAGGGTAGATAAGTAAATTAATAAGATATGATTCTGGTGATAGTCATCTGTTTTATCACTAGAATCTTTACAAAACATCCTAAGGGTGTATAAACTACCTGCAATCTGACCGCTTGTCAAGATCTCAGTCAACAACAATGGACAGGAGATGAATTTCAGTGTTCATGCACAGTCCAGACTATTTCTCGAAAACTCTTTCTATTAATCGCTCCCATCCATGGTAACAAAAACTTTGATCGCACCGCAGACATGCAGTACTCAGTCTATTGCTGAGCGGAGAGAAATCTGTAGTGCTGACATCTTCATTCTAGCATTTCAGCGGGACTGCTGTGCTGAAAAAAATGATGACAGAAGAGTCAAAACAAATTGATGTGCTCCTAATCTGCATATTGATTGGGAACTTCATCAGGCATCCCTAATGAGCTTACAAAAAATACTTTGAAGATGAGATTGGTGATTATGATGAGGTTGTCATTCAGAATCATACATAGCTCTCCAAATCAAGAACCACACACATTTAAACATAATCAATTACAATGTTTAACCTTCAGATCTACAAGAGGAACAGCTCTCTGCAGATGTTTACTAGGTGAATCTTTTGACGCTGATTTTAATGATAACAACCTCATGTAATGTTTAATAAGCTCCAGCTAAAGTAAATCAGCATTGTCTTGTTTTTTTACAGTTGCTGAATGACTTGTCAGAAACCACATTGCAAATCATATTTATGTCACAAAATGTCTTCAATAACTGCTTCAAGTAAAGCGTGGCGTGAGTTCAGGCAGGGAACAAAGTCAAGCTCAGCTCACAGCTCCCAGCACATCAGCTGATAGCAGCCATCTTAAGCCAACCACATCAGCTGACAGCTCAGCTGATTCCTCTATTAGAGTTCATTGGCAAATCCCGCACAAGGCGCCTTATTTAAGCTGCTTTAGCCTGCCTGCCTGCTTCCTCTGCAAACAGCTTATAACCCGCTGCCACCCCAGCTCTGTCTTTCAGGCCGTATTGTCAGGGATGCACAATAATTATTGAACCGATAAGTATTTGCCGCTTGGGCATATTTCATTATCAGAATCATTTTGGGGAATGAATTTCGGCTGAGAATTTTGCTGATAAGAATAAAAGAGTGCTAACATGCACCGCTGCTGTCGCCTCGCTCTGGGCGTCATGTTGCTGCTCGTGGATGGAGCCACACAGACACAGTGCAGGCAGCTCGAGCCAAACAAACATGTCGTCAAGGGTTTGAGGTTTTTCACTGTTTCAGAAAAGGACGGTGCTTTGCATACGGCATCAGTCCTTCATCCTGTTCTCCTTCCCTCTGTCTCTGCTGTGATTGACCGCAGGTAACAATGTTCCAGTTTGAAGGTACATCGCAATTTAAGTTGAACAGTTAGACTACAGACAGCTTTCAATTTAGCTTGTTGTGCATTTAGCAAATTGCCAAGCTAGCGTTTGCTCTTCTTAAAATGCCTGGCTGGGAGCACTATGGTGCGCTTTGGAAGTGTAGTGGGTTTTTTTGGCTGAGATGCTTTGGTTGCTATGGTACATAATATACATGGAGGTCATATGTTGCAAGTAGGCTACCTAATTTATTGAATCTAAAAATTTCACCACAAAGTAGGGTAGGTCTAGTTGCTCTGGCCCTTTCTCCGTTTAAAGAAAAGGCTGAGCGAGGGGACGCGCTCACCATACGTGGGTTCATAAGATTTTGAGAGCGAGGAAATAACTCGGCGAGGAGGCACATCATTTCGTTCAAGAGTTGAGACGGCTTGGTGTGGCGGTTATTGCGCTCCTTCTGCACTGGGATTGGACAGCTGGGTAAAAAGTGTACACTGTAGCTCCGTTTTAATCTTGAGAAGCTGCAGAGCTGCAGTTTCCCTTCATTCAACTTACACTATAAATTTTCTGCCAAACTGAGGTGTTTTTGTAGACCCCTCTTCTCTGTCTCTCTCTCGCCTGCCATTCACCGGTCTTGTGCAGAGTTTTGTCTGCATTCCGTGCTGGCGACAACTGCATGCAAGTCACGGTTCCCTATTTTAAGAAGCTAGCTATTTAAAAACAATAAAATATTCTTTGTCTGGTTCATCAATTGTGATAAATTAACCGGCAATTAACTCGGCACAACAGCAGTGAAGTGATTTATTTACGCACTTCAAAAACATTTATTGAAAGTTTTATTCCTTTTACATGTTTATTTACAGAATCAAACGTTGAAATGTGTATTGTAACAGGCTGTATATTAACTTTTTGGGAGAAAACTGCTAGTTGGATGTAAAATCAGACGTTGAGCACCAACATATAGCCAAAATGGCGTGATCCTTGTTTCAGTGCGAAGCTTCAACTGTGAGACTGACAGTCGAATCAGGCTCCAGCCACTGAAGCATTGAATCTTCCACTATTCGGGGTCAGCCCTACATAATTACTAGTGAGAACCACAATACTATTAGCTAGCTAGCTGTTGACATTATCTATTCCAGCTAGCTAACGTTAGCTAGGTCAACAATATAAAACTCGAAATAGATATATCCTTGATCAACAGATTGAAATTTGAAAATATTTTTATGCTTTTGATTTTCTCAATTGAAAGTGTTAGTATGGCTGGTCCCAGTCATTCCAGATTTACGGCTAAAATGGTCATAGAGATGCTGTAAGAAGAAAGGGGATGAAGAAGATGAGGAGGCAATTCTTAGTCCTGATTCTGAGTCTGAAATTTCTGGTGCTGATAACCTAGACTATGTGCCACAGGGTTAAACTGGAGTGTTGAGTGTGTCATGGAATCCAGCTCTCCTAGATGAAGAAGACCTTTGATGACTCGTCTGATAGACACAGTCCCTGTGTGTTTCTGGTTTTGCCATTGTTTCATGTCTGTCCAGTTCCTTAGCTCTTAGTTCTGTGCTTTAGTTCATGTTAATGTTATTCCTGGTCTGTGTGTTTCTGTGTTCATTATTTGATTTTGTCATGTTTTTGGGTTTTAGTTTATTATTCATCTGCATCCTTAAGTTACTTAGTATCTGTCTTGTCTCATATCTTAGTTCAGTCTGTTTTCTCTGCTGTGTTTTCTGATATATTAGTGATCTGTCTGCTTATGTTCTGGTTCAGTTATTTGTATTCTGTTTCTTCCTGGTTATTAGTTTCCCTGTGGCCTTGGTGTCTGTTTCCCCGGCTGTCTCTCTACCTGCCTGTGTCTCATTAGTCCTGATCTGTGTTGCTCCCACCCGGCTCATTAGTCCCTGTGTATATGTATGCCTGCTTGTGTCTACAGTCTTTTTCACGTCCTTGCGTCTAATATTGAGTGTTCCTGCCTGTTCCTTTGTTTGCCCTGTTCTGGATTATCCCCTGTGTTTTTTGGATTGCCTTGTGTTTCTGGAGTACCTTTGTTTGGACTTTGCCTCGCACGCTATGGAAGCCTGTGCGGTTAAGTTTAGTTTATAATAAATGTTTTCTGTTGAACTGAAGTCTCCTGTTTGGTCTGCATTTGGGTCCACATCTCAGCTCCCAGCCTTCACTCAGCCATTACCCTTGATAAGAAGTTGGTGCATTTCAGAACCTCATCAATGAGGGTGATCATTGAACTGGTTCTGAGTTTCCTCTTCAATAAATCAATAAATGATGAAATAAATTTATTGCCAAGATATAGAAACTAAACACTCATTGACCCATGTTGTCCATGAAAAGTAACAAAACACTAGGGGTCAATCTTCACATGCTCTTGACCAAGTAGTAGCAAGTAGTTTGTTAATTGCTGATCGGAATTAGTTTTGCAGGTATTTTGTCAAATTTTTACAAATAAAATTTTGCCCTGATGATGGCGTAACATGAAAAGACAGAGGATCACCAAAGGATTACAAATTATCCTGTGGGGAGTGTCTTCACCAAATGTCATATAAATCAATCCAATAGTTGCTGGGAAAATATAATATTATTAGCCTCCTAAGGAAAAGTCAAAAGCTCACCAAAGTTAGGATTCATCGTCTACGGATCAAAAGTCCATAGCACAGTTCTTGAGATAGTTAGGCTGAACCATCCTACATTGCCATCACCACACACACAACACTGACAAAGCGTCTTCATTGCATCATAAAGCCAACAGACACAAAAAGCAAAAACAAAACAAACACTGACTACCCATGTCGACAAACCCCTAAGCACTGGGGGATTTCACTGGAGAGATTTTACTTTTTTTTTTGAGAATTGTTAGGATTTCTGCCATACAATGTTTGTAGTGTGTCCTCATTCCCATGTGTGCTGTAATCCCATACCTAAGAAAGGCTTTTTCTCCCTGGGCATATGTGTCCCCATGGTGTCTCAGAGTCAACCATGGCCGCAACAAACCAATTAGGTGCTACTGTAGACGCTCCCCAACCGACCGTCAGCCAGCATTTTCACTTAGCACACCTTCCTTCCCCAACAAAACACAGCCACTGTATAAACTGTTATACTAGACACTCGGGTTTGTTATAGTACAGTACAACACTGAGGGGACCATCACAGTCATGGCCATTCCTGTAATAAAACAGCGTAATCTAATCTTAATATATAAACAAATGAACACATTCGTTTTCTGAAATGGTCTTTGCCCATAATGAAAGTGTTGACCAAAGTGTTCATCCTGAGTCAAAAAAGTAACTGAAATAACAATGTTGATATTAACTGTGTTAGTATATCCTTAATTATTCAATGGGTATTTGAAACGCAGCGCATACATAAGCATAGTATAGAGTAAAAAACAACTCCGAGCATAATAGAAAGAATTCAATGCCATAAAAAATAAAATTGGAGGGGGACAGGGCCACTCGGGATGCATAACTTATTTAGACTTTTTAAAACTGTATTTGAAATTTTTCCATACCTAATAAGTTTTGAGTTGTAGGTTAGGTGAATGAAGGCTGTCTGGGAGGTTCTGAGATCAGGCACTTGTAAATTCCCCACAGAAGCATCCATAGTAATTGAGCCAAAAAACTCTGAGATGTTTGATCATGTTTGCGAGAGCCTTGGCAGCCTGGGCATGTAAGACGTTATAAATAAATGTAACGTTTGCAAATTTAATGACATAGTTAGTTAAAATGTCCACTTTCTTTAATTGTTGAAATTTTACTGGCTCCCAATTCAGACTTGTTATTCCTTGGTGTGTATTGGGTTTGATATGCTTCTGTTGAGGCAAGACGTGACTGTAGTCACTTGATCGTGAAAAGACTACCGAATGTATAAGAATATTCATAACAAGGAATTGTAATCGTTTTTAATGGTTGGAACTGTCTCTAAATTTGCTTTAACTGGTCTGGACACTATTTCTACTGCACATTTTCAAACTTAGATGTTAGACCTCTGAGACTTATTACCCACGTCGAAACAGTGAAACATTTCCAAACAGGGGAAGCTGTTAATTAAATAAATAAAACACATATATTTGCTCAGAAAGACCAGAATTCAGGTTGACAGCTACTCAATTGCAGTACGTTTTGGTGCTGTTATGCTTTGCAACTTCCAAAACCTGTTGGTTCACAATCTCATGGTTCGTAAATTGAGTTTTAAATGAAGTTCATGGACTTTCCGAAGAATGGAAAATCAAATCGGTACTGTAGGTACTTAGTCCTGTTGAAACTAAAGCCATTATGTCAGGGATAACACCTGAGAAGGAGTATGGTTCTCGACTCATCAACAATCATGGAACATGCAACTGAGACAGCTATTATCCTGCTTATGTAACAGCCACTTAGACTGGGTGGATAGATAAACTGTTGATCAGGACACAGCTCAAACACATAATCATCACTTTTGCCATTTCCCAATCCCAACTGTACTGAGCCAGTAGTGTATTCCAAATCTGTTCATATTCCTATACATGCTCTTTACATCAATGGTATTGAGACACAGCACAGGTAAATATTTCATTGGTTTCAGGTCCGTGTAAACATTATCAATTAATCTTTGTGCAGTTACAAGTGCTTTCCACCAGTGGGAAGCCTACATTTGCTGTCTGGTCAATTCACCTTGCAGAAATGAGTCTAATAACATAATGAAAACTTAAATACGGTCACCCTAAACACTTCCCAAAGATCCACGTTGGCAAGGCCCAGGGCAAGGAGAGACACCATCTAAACCAGGAAGAGATCGGAGCATGCAATATTATGCAGACTCCCATTGCATCTGGTTCCTTGTCCACGCTGTCTACGATGCCCTGCACGTCTGAGGTCAGAATGACCTTCTTGCCCTCTTTGCTCTGGAAAAGGATCTTTAGAACATCTCCTCACTCGCTAGAAAATACAAGATCCAGAGCTCAAGCCGGTTGCTGAGAGCATAGGCACAGCCATCAGCCCCATCAATCACCACCACGCCTCAAAGATGTCGTTCACCTTTGTCAAAACTGGAGCAAAACCCCGCCAACAACCAAAAGCAAGGACAGGCCTTTTATACATAGACTCTGACAAGCAGCTGCATGTCGATCTTGACAAGCAGCTGAAGTTTTCTCTCTCAGAGACACCTGTTATGTAAAAGAAAAAACAGGAAGTTGCACCCATATTTAATGGAAGGTATCATAGGGCTGGTAATAGCATGGGTATTGTATGTGACAAAAAAAATAGTGGATACCTTCCAGGCAATCAGAGTCGAGAATTTCTCGTCACCATAGAAGCAATATAAATATATAAACATCACATGACCCCTAAGCTTTAGAGTTAATGTGTAACCTCACTGGCTGTGCTGCTGGCTTTAAGAATATTTTTTCTGGCTTTCCAGAATTTCTGTAAGAGAGGAAAAGTGAAGCACTTAAAGGTTACCGGCTAAAACAACTGTCCATGTCCAGCAACCGGAGTGGGCACAAAGTCAGGAGATTGGAGGGTTTTTTTTTATACAGAGATAATCTTTTCACCATGGCAACAACAGTGCTGTGTAGCCCAAGGCCAGCTTACTGATTTGCTTCACAGTGCCAGTATAGTGGGCAGCCAGTCATTGCTTGGGCAGAAATAACTGTCACTGCAGCATCACCACTCAATAGCTCGTTCAGCCCACACTCATTTCCTGCTATTTACATTTGTAAAATGTTGTACCGGCACTTGGCAACTGTCAATGGCATTTAAATTCCATGATAGCTGCCTACACAAAATAAATGAAGACAATATCAGAAGAAGTCACTATCATGACATAATGTAATCTATCTACCAGATTAGGATCTATTTTTAATTTTTTAAATCCATTTTTATTTTAACTCTACTTCCAGTTTTATATTGTACGATCCCTGCCTTTGTGGTTTTTGGTCACCATAATTTAGATTTCAGGGAACATTGGGTATTGAATCACAGCATGCCTATTCTTTTCAAAATGACAGCAGATAATCTCAACACTGAGTCCAGCTCTCTCAAAAGCTGCAACTTGGATGACTTCCTTTCCATCTCAAGGGCTCCTTGATGGGTCACTAGAGGTCAAGTGCAGTAAGTCACCTGAACCTAAGTGGTGACATTTACCACTTGTACAGAGCTTAGGGAACATTGAGAGATTTGTGGGAAGCATGGAAGAGATAATACAGCAACAAGGAAGAATACCATGGGGATACCAAAACCTTTCATTAAATATTTAAGGTCTTTATGCTTCCCTAGCCTTCCCTAGCCTTGGGATTTTCTGCTCAAGAAATCAAGATGTCTTGAATTATTGTATTATTTGTGTTATTCTATTATTATTTTTGTTTTGTTTTTCATTTGCTTTCAAGCTGATGTTAAATTAAGTAGAGATGTGTTAATTTGTCTATGGAACATATAAAGTCAGGTATGATGTAGGTATTATGCAAATTAGCAACAACAGGCATAAAAGAGAAACCAGTGCTGTCAAAAGGTCCCTAGGTACATATTGAATATGCACAAACAGGCACTGGGAGAATCCATGCACAATCGCGGCTTCAGTCTGAAAGGAAGAGGTGTGATACGAATTTTCATTAAGCGGTTAAAAATGAATCAAATGCGTCTATGATCTGAACATTTTGATGCCACAATTCTTAACAGACCAAATTCGGTCAAAGAAATTCTCTTTTGACTTTCCAGAAGTCAAACTTTATTCACCCCTCAGGCTATTTATTATTGAATTGATATACATAGGCTACATGAACCCTGTGTGGGAGGACAACAGACATCTCTATGAAGTGTGCAGGAAATAATACGTTCACCTCACAACAAATTAACACTGGATAAAAGACAAAAACTGGAAAATAAAGCAGTGAATCTTTCTTCCATTAAAATGACATATGGACAAAGATGTCTACAGAGTACCTATTATGTCAATATGTTGCATAAATCAATGAAACTAGAACAGCTGTTTCTTAACAGTTTGAGACTCTAACCTCACGAAGACAGGTTTAGAGACAAAATACCTTTATGCGGTTTCAATGTTGATTTACAAGGTTGACTTCTTTGTCATTTTACAGTACAGGGGTGTATAAATGAAATAAAGTTTGTGGTTCCCTTTGTGGTACTCACACAAAGTAAACGCTGTATACACAAATTTGAAAATGATCTAGACAACTACATTCTATTTCCAAAAAAATGCCTTGGCACTTGGTATGTGTACTGTCCCAAATCACGTCAACTGAAAATGTAAAATTAGAATCCATCATGGCCTCACTGTGCATGTCCGTATTCTGCATGTGCTACAAATTGAAGTTATCTGTGGGTAAACATATTTTAACTTTGTTTAATCTTACTTCCATGTACCTAAGCAGCTGTATATTGTAATTGTCATTTTTGAAATGGTACCTTTTTTCCTCTGGTGATCACTGGATACAGTTTCAACTTTAACCATCATTTCACTTACTGCTACATCACTTATCACTCTTATAATAAGGTTGAATTATCAGAGCTTGTGAAATAAACAGTCTTCATCCCAGCGGCTCTGTGGCTGCAATTGGCTTAATAACAGTGGTGAACAGGGCTGCCGGGCTATGCCAAAAGCTGCAACAAGGAGCAGTGAAGAAAAGGGATCTTTAACAGCTCCCATTGTTATTAATAGAACCTTATTAATTACTCACTGAGGTATCAAATATAGCACAGACAACAGGCCTTGACTCAGCTGGATAGCGCCAGCCATGCAGCGCTGCTGAACGTGGAGCTGGCTGTAGAACAGCTGCTCAGGCCTCAAACACCTGAGTCCATAATGGGCCAAGCAGACAGCTCATCCTGACCTCCATCAACTGTGGATAAGCGCTGGATATGCCTTCTCCTTGGCTGGCACTATTCAATGGCACCACCAATCTGCAAGCTTCTGAAGATCCATAAATGACTGTTACTTTACACCTCAGACACACACACACACACATACCTTTTGTGATGTGTGACCAAAGGTACCACAAAAAGGTACCACTGTGTCAAAGCCACAGTGAAGCCTGAAGTACTAGTTTTTCCCAGTAAGAAAACCTCATTCAGAATCACACTGACATTTTTAATTAATTAATGTCAGTACAGTGGAAAAGTTGGAAAGATGACAACAGAAAAGCATTGATTAATTAATTGTGGGTAAGCTTTGTTAAAAAGAAATCCTATTCTAAAACAAGTCTTGTAGTAGATATGCACTGAAATGAAAATTCTTGGCTGAAAGCTGAAACCGAACACAATGAAAAAAATTGCTGAACACCGAACAAGTACATTCACATTTTTGTCTTTTAGTACCATTGCATAAATTAAATAGTCAAAATATGCTTTTTACTCAGTGTTTCCCACAGGATTTGGAGAGACTATTGTGGGTGGGTCTGAGGCCCAAGAGGGTCCGGTAAAGTAAATTACATGTGTCCATTTACTTTTAATGTACACGTAATATGTTTTATACTTTCTGCGAATATAATCCAATTAATCTTATTTCCATACTGTATGCACTATTTTTACTATTTCGGCCAATTAATTTTGGTGGCCGAACATTCGGTGCATCCCTAGTAGATACTCATTTAACATTGCCAAGAACACATTTCACACTCAGTGAAAGGAACCTTCAGTGAGAGATTGCAGAGTTACGGAAGCTAGCAGGAAAGCAGTTGGCCCGTAGGTGATCAGTACTTAGAAAATAAAAGTTTAAGAACTTACAAAAGGCATGAATGGCTACATAATAAAAGTGTGGATTTTTAACATCAATTTAATCAATTTGTACAATAACAAATTGGTATTATAAAATTAGACCATGCTTAAAACAGTTCTCAGTTTACAAAATTTCAACAAAATGAGTTGTGCAGATGGAGATGATGACTAGATGATGAATGAAAAGGGAACACTGAAAACACTATAGAAATGTTGAAGAAGGCTAATTTATAAACACAAACTCTTGTGCTTTGAAGACTTTGCAGGAAAATAGTTTTTTTTATTGAAAATGAGAGGAATAAAGAAGAAGCTAAAAGATTTAGCAGATTCTTAATTCTGATTGGTCCATGCATGGAAATACATTCTCCACTTTCTTCCAATAAAGTCCCGGCTAATTTAAACCAGTGAGAAATGCACAACAAAACACAAAAATCTCCATCCAAATGTCAACTGCTTATCCTGCGTACAGAGTGCGTGTAGGAGCCAATCCCCGCCTACATCGGGCAAAGGCGGGGTACACCCTGGACAGGTTGCCAGTCAGTCGCAGAAACACAAAAATTTCTTGAGTAAAAAAAACATCAATTGTGTTTATACAAAGTGAAAAGTTATAAAGCAAGCAGATATCTTTCCACATTTGGCTAACAACGGTTTCCCATTAACCACCCAATTACCTTATTTGTTAAAAAATATTTAAAAAATACATTATACAAAAGTTTTTTTTTTTAAATCAATATACTCAGTTTATTGAAGAAACAAGCCTGAACTGAAATGCCACCGATTCCCACTCCCTCCAGAAGCTCTCTAGCTCTTTGAGCTCATAATTCTTGCATGACCTATGAATGTGGCCATCAAAATGCTGTCAGCAGTGATGGTCACCAAAATATAGTAGCCCTTACGGCAAATGTTCTAAATACACATCTTGCCTCTCAGGTACAGCAAAATGCTTTTATTCTGTGACAGAACTGTATGTACATGTTCCCTTTATTGCAGGGCTAATGTGCCAGACTACATCAGAGCTACTCCACAATCAGCATGTACTGAATATGCATCAGGCAGAGGAGGGCATGTATTGTGTGGATGCAGCGTCTGTGTCTGCTTTGTTTCCGATGAGTGGACCATTTACTGATGCCCAGTGACAAGCGCTGCAGTTCACATCCCAGGCAGGTTTCCAACCATGTCGGGTACAATGGCAAACACGCTTGTTATGCTGTTGACGAACACAACGCTCACTATAACATGAACAAGGAGAACAGCAAGGCTATGTCTCCTACTTGATCTAAGACTATGATCAGACTGCAAGCCAAAGTGACCCAAATCTGTGACTCAGATCTGATCTTTTTCTGACAGTGTGAACAGGCCAAGTCACATGAAATCTGATCTTTTCCAGTTCGGATTTGGGCCACTTTCATATGTGGTCCAAAAGCGATACAGATCGGATATTTTTAATTGGAGCCTCAGTCTAGATGCTCAGCTCGCAAGTGAGTGACTTTTGGTGCAGATGTGTTGTACAGCACCAGAAACCATAATGAAAAGAACAGAAAGTTCTAATTCAGGAGAACTGTGACCTGTGAGAGGACAATGAAAAAGGGGAGTCTCCCGTGAAAATTGGGAGAGTTAGCAAGTAGGAGTTAACCGGAGCTAACCTCTGTTGCTCCTTGTTTACTTCTGTATGACAGCATGCTGCTGCGTGTGACGTCGTGTTATTCTTCTGTGCATGCGGGTGACTTTCAGCCCCTGGACAGTTCACACTGAAGTGAAGAAACTGTCATACAAAAAAAATGGATCTGGGGAAAAAAAAAAAATCAGAATTAAGCATTAAGGCCTGCAGTCTGAACGTAGCCTAAGATGAAAATGAGGTATGAAGAGAATTTACTTGGAAAAAAATCAGCATGCATTGCTTTGTCTTCGCATCAGATTACCTTCAATATGTGATCTGCTCTAGCAGTATAGATAGCAAACATGCAGAGCAATTGTTTGCTGTTCTCTAGAAAAGACATGAGAAATGTGAAAATCACAAATAGCACTGAGCACTCACAAAAGACCCTCTCCCTCTCATTGAAATGGCCTGTGCACCCCAGCGTTTGGAGTTGCCTCAGACTCCATTTCTGTAACCTTTTGTGGAAAGCGATGGAGGATCAATGAAATTGCAATGGCTGTAGTGCTCTCAGGTATTGATCGCAGGTTGTCTGTGGCTGTAGTCAATAACCTGTAGATGTATCTGGGGACCAGGGGCGGGACAATCAGCACAATCCTATACAGCTTCTACAGTGTGCTTTCCACATAGGCTTGCCCTTAGCAGATGATTGCACAGCTTGTGAAAGCTCAATAACAAATCTAAAGGAGGCCATAATGATAAAAGTTACTTTGTTGCTTTGGTGAGATGACGTTTCACACTGCTGAATGCCACAGTGGCTGTAAAAGGTAATCTATAAAGTTTATTGACCCATTACATTATTTGAACTCTGTTAGCGACAGAATCACAGGCCTGTAGTTTAGCATACAATGTCACACTTTTACAATATGTCTAATGATTAGAAGGCAGCGGCGTAACTACCATACAGGGCCCATAATTTATCTCTCATGTAATTATAGTTTTAATTTATGTAATCTGACAACGTTAATTGATATACAAACAACTGATCTTTTTTGAGTCGCAGTAGGTATTTATCGTAGTCAGTGAGTTAACCCTCTTTCTTTATGGATTCTCTGTCTCACACTTCATTCATTCATGTTCAATACCAATACAATACCATTAAATACATTTACATATAAACACTCCATTGCCACATAACTCTACAGTAGGTACATCTAAATTAAGTTTAAATAAGGATAAATTAATGGCCGATTTTCTGTTGAAGATGTGCAACTTGGACATGAAACATTTTGTCATGTCAGTGTGGTCATTGATCATCATCATCATCATCTTTTTCATATGTGTGTCATTGTGTACTGTCACTGATAGGATAATATTTTCACATGTGAAAGTGCACAAGCGAGCATATGTTCATATGTTTTCATGTGTGATGGTGCGCTGTCACCAGTTAGGCAATGTTTTAATGTCTTACGGTGCTCCAACACTGATTTGGTCAAGTTAACTAGTCCATCACTGTCTTAGCCTTGCTATTATGATGCATCTTCTTTATAATATTATGTTTGTTTTCATTTAGTTTAGGTGTAAACTGTGCAGTGCATTTCACTGTTTTTTTGCTACTGACATTATGCTACTTTGAGAATGATGGGAGGGTCCACTATGATCATCTTGCATCGGGGCCCTGCGCCAACTTGTTACGCCCCTGTTAAGAGGTAATATATCAGCATAGTAAATGGGATCTGTGATTATTATACTACTCAGTAATTTGCTTTTTTTGTTGAGAATGATGAGGCCTTTCACACCTTGCAGCTGATTCATTTATGGTTGGGTCACTTACCAAGAATTCCTTCACTGAACAGTTGCAGTCATATTTTCAATTTTACACCTCACCACTGGGTATGTACTCATGACTAAGGGTTTGTGACCCCAATTAAAATTTAACTTTGAACCTGGATTTAATAGTAAGTCTCATAATTGTTTGTTGGCCATTTTAGATATTATATATTCATACATATTCTTCACTTGCTAAGGTTGCCCTATCTCCCATCTTTTATTTATTATTTTACTCAAACCTCTTGCCCAAAAGATCAGACAGCCTCCTCTTTTTCATCTTATCATAATAGTTACACTTGTCATTATATTTCCTTATTTGCAAATAGGGCTGGCCGATATGGCCAAAAGTGTTATCATGACAAAAAGTTTCATATCTTTAGATTTTCTCCTGAGTGAAAGTTGAAGAAATGATGGTAAATTGTCATTTTGTCATTGTCAATTGTCAACTCTTCTTAATGGAGAGCACTTGATGCCAAACAGTGGATCACTTCACAAATATGAGGTAGAACATTAAAAATAATTAAGTAAAAGCTTTTTTCTCATCAAAAATGTGTATGATTCAGTTGAAAAAAATCAAACCTTTATTGAATATTTATTGAACATTTGTTATAGTGTTATTGAAAAAAATTATATTGCGATAATTATTGTTATTGTTTTATTCTCCAGCGTTGTTTGCAGATGATATTCTACTTTATGTAAATGAGGTAGCGTTGTGTATTCTCCATATTTTGAATGAAGTATTCAGTTGTTCAACTGGATATTAAAAATGGACTAAATTCGTCCAGATGCCCCTAAACTCCTCTTTTGACCCCTGCACTATATCACTTCATATTCCAGTGATGAAGAGTGAAGAGATATCTTGGCAGTGTTGGGCAAGCTACTTGGAAAATGTAGTTAGCTAACGTACCAGTTACTCTACATTAAATGAAGCTTCACTACACTTAGAGAGGTCATATTACTCATTTTCAGGTTCAAAATCTTATTTAGGGGTTGTTCTAGAACAGGTTTACATGGTTTCATTTTCAAAAAACATCATATATTTGTATATACTGTATACACTGCACATTGCTGCAGCGCCTCTTTTCACACTGTGTGTTAAACACAGCCAATCAGAAGCAGAGAAGGGCGGGTCAGTCACAAGCAGGTAAACACGGCTTCGGTTCAGCTGTATTTCCCCTTACCAGCTTAGCAACATGGACTAGAGCAAGAATTTCAGAGTGGTGAGTTTTTAATCTGTAACAAATGTAACTTTCATCCGTAAAGTTTTAACTGAACTCTGTCTCTAAATCACAGTAACAACTTCATGTTGATTGACTGCCTGGAGCAAAGCAAGTGTTTGGAAGGGAGAGGAGCTGTGTGCTGCAGCTTAGTGTTTTGCCACTGATGTTTTTGAGAGCGTGTAGGACTAGCCCTTTTGCGAGCATTATGATGCACATTTTGCTTTCATCCATGTGTTGTCACAGGGATTAAAGGGAAATGGCTGGACTCCAAACTGTCTGTTTTAAGGCAGTTCAAAGCAGTGTTTTCTGTGGGAGATGGGAACTCCCTTTGGACTGGACTTTGGAACTTTCCAAAAAAACCCTCAAAAGCATAATATGACCTCTTGAAGGGAACTGTAGCAAGCTAACCTACAGCAACTTGCAAAATTAATTCCCTGGGTATCCCTTGCACCGTTTTACCATGTTTATGGCTTTGTGGTCAAGTTAGCAATGGTTAACAACAATTAATAACAATAAATATGCAACATCTAGTTAGACTTTAAAAATAAAATGTTAAAGTTGTGAAACATCGGCATTTTGAAACAGTGTTGTTGAAGTTCAAGTGCAATTTGGTTACTACAGGACTTCCCCCACTGCGTTGACCCGTGAAGCTATTGGGATCTCCAGTGCGTTACAAACCAACGCTGATGAGAACGGGTTGCACAGTCATACGGAAGTGCTACTGTCGGCTACAGGGTAGCGGTGGGGTCACTTAATGACTCTTAGCGGTTGTATTTCAGACTTGACTTCTTAAATGCTTGGGAAATGTAGCTTGTGCGGACCCTACCACACTACTTCATCAATGAAATATCACTACTGAAAAGCTATTTGCATCAGAAAACAGTGACACTACCACCACGTTATTGAGGTAAACCAAGAACAGCTCTACTTGTGGCTACGCTACTGACCAACACTGCATCTTGGCATTGATATTTACTCTTCTTGATATTAAATCATTTTATGGGATTTGGGAACGTCACCAGGGTAGGGATGGAGTTGGGAAAATAGGGGCACACCGTTTGCACACACAATATATTTATATATAAAGTTATAATTCTGTCACAGAAAGTCCCTGGAAACATATTTTCTCAATCATCTTATGGTGAGTGATGGAGCCCACGTGAACACATTTCTGCCAAAGCTATAACAGTTTGGGTTAGTTCAATTATGAGATTCCTGTATTTGATTTTTCTCTGTGCTGTTACTGGTTTGAAGTGGGCTCAGTTGGGAAAAAGGTGATCACTTCACTTCTGAGTACAATAAGATTTACCAACATTTTCACCAAAGTCTGATAACAATTGACAAGTTGTTTGTTTACTGTCATTCAAATCTGATCAAACCCACACAAATCTGATGAAGCAGGTTAACTGAGGTTTTTCTGTTACTTTAAAGGGATAGTAAGCGCAGTAATCCAAAAAATTTTTGTTTAATTCCACAAATATTTCCTCACAGTTTGTTAGCTCTTAACATAGCTGTGGCTTTGTAAATGGAAAACTAAGAAAGTGGTGTGCCACACAATGCTGTTCTAGCTAATCAAGTGACATTAGTCCTTGTGCACAGGAGTGATGGGGGGAGCAGGGCAGTGGAAGAGAGAGTTCTATAAGCCAGTACATTCGAACTCCAGGCACTGTGGTGAAGGAGAGATGGGTAAGAAACAACCAAAGAGGAAAAGGTCTAAATAAAATAAACAGAGAAGAAAGTTATATACCAGACACGGGTCAAGGTATTTCAGCGCTGGAGAAACTGCAGAGAGATTTGAAATTTGTGGAGCAGAGCTTCTGATGGAACACTGAAAGGAGTGTTGTATTTGTTTAGCAGTTGAGTTCAAATTTCAACTATACTTCTGCAGAATCACTTACTCCCCCTTTAAAAAAAGAGTTTGTTTTTTCCAAATATTTTTTTTGCTTTATATATTTATGAATATTTAATGTTATAGAGAAATACAGATTTGAAAACAAGTTTTCAGGTGCTTAAAAACTCCACTCTAAACTATCAGTTAAACATTAAACTGACAGTTCAGGTTCTTTATTTTTCAAAGATGCCTGCAGGGGTCACCTGGATGGCGCACAGGAAAACGCAAGCCCATGACTGCAGTGAGCTGCATTCAGTCCCCAGCTGTGGTGTTTCAGGCTTGACCAGCTGCTCCAACAAACTCACTTAACTCAATTGGTGTTTATGGGTGGGACACCAGTGGGAAATTATGTCCTTGTCACTGCACTAACATCTCATGGGTCGTTAGGTGCAGGTACAGTAGTGGGAATAGGGATCTGGGATGCACAGGGTCAGCGTTTGCAGACACAGGACACACTGGCACGTTACAATAAACAAGATGACTCCATGTGTATCTGAAAAGACACACGGTTTGTTATTCCCTCCACAAGGCAATAGATGAAGTTGGTGGTGAAAGGTTTGCAGTGATATTCAAAATCAAAATTGGGTGTAAAAGGGGGAGAATATAAAATAAATGGCTGAAATGGACTCTTTAAGGTGCTACCAAACCACAAAACAGCCCAAAACAAAGCAAAGTGTGGAAAAAATGGTTATAAAATAGGATTTATTGTAAATGTTGTTTTGGTTATATTTTTATTTAGTATGTTCATGGATGTACATTTTCATCAATAGTGATTCCTATGTTAAGGGATCAGTTTTATAATTTTTTTTATCAATGATGGCTAAAATTCGTCAACCAATCTGTCAGTGAGTCAGTCAGTCGGTTGGTTGGTCGGTCAGTTACTTTGGTGCACGCTGAAATATCTCAACTATCGGATGTATCAACAGAGAATGAATCCTACAGGCTTTGGACATCCTTTAACTTTTCATCATGGTTGTAGATGAAGGACCTCCCTGGAAGAAAACAGGCTTAAAAAAAGTGTGATTCACTTTATCAGAATGGAACCCCATGTAGACCAAGACTGGCCATTGGGATCACCGGGAGAATTCCCAGTGGCCTGGCAATCTAATTGGCTTGGAGTGTCAACTAGTGTTAGAAAACAACACTACACAGCTACAGTCCTTCATAACTTTACCCCCCAACCCACCCCCCTTCGCCTGCTTCAAACCTGAAATATGATCTCTGTCTGTCATCACACAATTGGTCGCATGTACATTCACATCAACACAGCATTCGGTGAGTGCATGGAGGGTGCGTGGCAGTGTGGAGATAAAATGGACAGCACAGGAGAATGAACAAGATAAGAGAAATGGTAGAGGGGGAAAGCCTGGGAGGAAAGCGCCACTAAGTGCTGTAATCTTCACAAGCAGTGGACGTGGTTGGTGTTGAAAAAATAAAAACAAACTAGCAGGGCCACTCTTGGCACATCATATCATACAACCCTTCCCGAGTTTATATACTGTTTTAATAAAAATCATGCATATATGGAGATAATCTTAAATCTAAAAACTGTAATTTTTTTCTGTCAGGTGAAAGTTACTCCAGAGCTACCAGAGCTTCATAATGATAAACACAAGTCCAGTCAGACTTCTGTAAATGCCAGGCGCAAAACTCCAAAAGTGCACAAATATGATATGAAATTGCAATTACTTGAAACTGAAGACATGTGGCTGTTTTTATTAACTGAATTTAGAATATATAGCACTTGCATAAACAGCAAACAGGGAAATCTTTCAATAAAATGATGTGTTCTAAATGCAGTGAATGGGAGATTTGCCTGGACTGAGGTTAGATTCCCCACCTAAATTATTATGCCAGTCCACCCCTGACCCCATCCATCTTTCCAAGAAACCTGTGAGTCACAAGAGGTCAGCAGCCCTGTTGATTCAGCACTGCACAGACTGCCTATGATTAACAGCACTCCATGGTTAATAAACCAACAGTAAATTGGTCATCTCAGAGTTGCTTTAAAGGCATTTTCAATTGGAGTTTGTCAGAAACCCCTAAATCTGTATCTGGCATCTCAATCACTAAGCAATCATCATTCAGTGGATGTCAGCAGGGAAATCCTTTTAAAGTAGCCTCACAGTAAAACAAAAATGCCACGACAGCTCTGACGTGGTTTGCATGTTTTGGCCAGAGAAACTTTGGCCTTTTGTATGATACGCACAGCCACCAACTGGATCACTTTAAGTAAATTAGATTTTTTAAAATCAGATATGCAATCTCAGAGTTGTTTATCATCACAGAAGCGACATGTTCCGTCTAATTATTTTGTAGTATTGTTTGTGTGAGTCCGTGTTCAACAANGGGCAATTATCTCTCCAGTATGTTTATTTATCTCACTGTTTCTCCAAGTCGAGCCTAATAAATATGTATGATTAAAGCAACCAGGTCTTTTGTTACTTCATGTAGAACTAATTAGAATTTAATGACAGCTTTTAATGCTGCTGAATCTGGTTGGCAACCAATTAATCACAATTTTATGAGCAATATATCGCTACGTTTATCACTTAGGTTATGATAATATGAAAACATTTGTGAACAATGCTGCAGACACACCCTTTGCTCTGCCTTAAACTTTAAAGAATGTTTCCGTCTGGTCCTCCTAATCTTGTTGATTAGGCAAAACATTATAGTGAATACAACCTTGTTTTTTTCTTTTGCTATTCAAGGACAGTTAATCTTTTACCACTGAAATGTAGTGCTTAAACTTCTGAGTCTTCTTGATTGTTGGACTGATTCTTCCCAATTTCTTTCTGAAAAAGATGTCAGATTGCAGTCAACAATTGCTACACTTAGCAAGAAAGGGACAAATCTAAAGAGTCACAACAGTAAGTGAGAAGAGGCCTGGGGTGAAAGGTTATGTCACACACCCCGTTGTGCGTGTCCTGTGTGAAACCAAAAAACAATGACTTACATAAATTTACATAAATTGAGTTATGTCATCTGAAATACTAACATGACTTTAACCCAAACAATGATTTTCCTAAACCTAACCAAGTAGTTTTTGTTGCCTAAACCTAACCAAACTGCGACCGTTTCACAACGTTAACCTCGTGTTACCATTATAACGAAGGTCCGGTACATCTGTCGCTAGTAGCCGGTCTTATATGTCATTTGAGGAATGGTCTTGATTTTCAGAATCATTGGCAAACAGCAGGGGTGTTATTAGGATCTTGAAACATTGGGGGCTTAGCCTAGCCCATAAAACTTCAAATCTTCACCTAATAATTGATGTAGGGGGAAGCTCGGAGAGGACAGGATGGCGAGCCCAGCCGACAATGCGGAGGACGAGAGTGAGTGAACCTGGGAGGAAAGTAGACAAAGAGGCAGGGTTAGTGACAGCAGAGACAAAGCACGGGGAAACTGAGACAGAACCAAAAACAAGAGAGCCTGAACAATGAGGTGGCACCGGGTATGGAGCTGCGACGATCAAGCAAGAATGGTGTGGAGAACCGGGGTTGAAATACAGGCAGGGATGAGGTTGACTACTGGCAGGTGTGGCAGGCTGACGAGGTGGCTGATGAGGAGCAGGTGCGGATCGTTGGCTGGGCTCAGGAGCGGAGGGAGAGAACACAGGGAGAGGAAACACAGGGAAGCAGGCAGAGTACACAGAAAAACAGAAACACTGAACAAAAAGGGAGAGAAACCAAAGCACTCACCATCAGCCGGGCTGCCACCATAACAAAAGCTGCGAGAGTATGAACTGGGTGGTCTGGGGGTACTCCCCCAGAAAATTTTGAATGTTAAACACTTAGTTTCCTGCATTTTTGCACCATTTTCTGCATTTCCTGCATCCATTTATTGTGGAAATTATTTATGTAAAGAGACCTACAAAATTCAGGTAGCCCACAGGGGGCTGTATCTTTGTTTCACTGTTGCTTTTAAATGACTTTAAGGCTGGCAATTCTGCCTTCAGATTTTATGACTGATTGCTCTTTTGAGTCCTTGTTGCTGAATTTTGGTGAATATTTAAGAACATTTTGATATTTTATGACCTTGTAACTGATTATTTATTCCCATCTTAAATGTGCAATTGTACTACTGCCTGCCTTGGCCAGGGCAGTCTTGGAAAAAAAAAAAAAATCCTGGTTTAATAACGGTTTGATAAAACAATTCAAAATCTAAAATTTTAACAGAATATAATTCAGAGCTCTCAGCTTTAAGATATGTTTCTCCTATAGATCAACTTTTAATATCACTGCTGAATCAACACACAGGCAGGCGTGACTGAGTGAGGTAACCTCTTTAAATGTGCATGTGGCACCTTTTCAGTTCATCAATAATACATGAAATCATTTTAATTCAGTTACAAATTCCTGAACTTTAATAGCTCCTGTGTTTCAGCAGGTTTTCTCCTCATGTTCAAAGTTTTGCACATTCAGAATCTAACTGGCTCTCTGGCATTTCTAGAATAAGGATATTTTGAGGTCAAACAGGATAAATCATCATAAACTTTGCAATTAATACGCGGTCCACCTGCGTGGCGCACCATGTGGATGGGATCCATACAACGGATTCTGCAATGACTGTGTGGGGATTTAATTCTTACATGTTTTGTTGTGCAGGATCACAGCCCCTTTGTCCACATGAGGAAAGGTCAAGATATGCTATCAGAGTAAAAATGGACTGTCTATTGCATTAGCCTAGGCAACTTGATGAGTTTATTATTTTAAGTAGCACATTAAAATATTCCTGCACATGCAGTGAAGAAGCTGATTATCTGTAATTTAGCTATTTCTACAAATATTTTCCTTTTTAGGTCTTCATGAAGGTGAAACTTTTGTTGCCTGTGCCTTTTATTATGGAGATGTAGCAAACCAAAGTGCTGGTTCGACAGCAACACAGGCTGCCAATTGAATCTGATTATTCCTGAAGCATCTAAATAATCTTCAAAACGCAAAGACTTATTATGGCAGTAACACAGAGCAGCTCCGTTGTTGAAGCAGGTAAACCTGCAGACAGAGGAAGCTGTGCGTCATGCGTAAAACCCAACAGAACTATTTTCTCTCTCTCTCTCTCTCTC
>JAPMOB010224790.1:3992-24324 GCA_029875015.1 Lepomis gibbosus | reverse complement strand
AAATAAGGTTGGAAAGCTAAGAATGTTGTAACAGCTAGCTACTGAAGTTAGTAATATTTAGTTAAAGAACTAGCCTTAAAGAACTAGCTAAAGCTCTCAGAAGTTGGTAGTGAGCGAAACAGAAAAGAGTGTTTCTTACACTAGCTGGACTGGAACACGATTAAAAATGATTGCTCCTGCTCCTGGATGTGTAAACAGGCAATGCTTGTTAACACTGTATAGCAACCTTGTTTCTAGCCATAACAGTTAGCAAGCATATACACTACCTGCCCAGCAGGCAGGGAAGGTATTAATTTTTTTAGCTTTTTGTGGAGCTCCCCTGCCTCCAAGTCAACATAAAGCAGTTTAAGCTAAGGCAACTTAAGCTAAATTTAGTCTTTTTATGAAAAGACATCTTGGTTAGTATCTTATTTCTGACATTTATGTCCAAATCCTCTGCTTGTATGTATTGATTTTTTTCGTTGCTCGTTAAAGTAGAAACGTATGTGCAAAGAACGTTATAGCAGCTGGTAAAACCGCAAAGAAAAACCTTGTTCTTAAATTTGTGCCATATAAGACAGTTTGATAGTGATGTAAAACATGGACAGCATCCTCATTAGCATTAACCACTCTCTGGACACTGTGTGACACAGCCTTGGGTTGTGAGCCATAGTTTCTAACATGACATTGTGTGTCCAATGTGTTCTAGGCTGACTCAACACATGAGAGGGTGGTGAAGCGAGAAGAGGGAGAGAAACTGGCAAAGGTGAGCTTCGCACACATCCACATGCAATTTGACACATGTAACAAGCATAGAAGACATGCTATTCGTAATCTGCCCACACAGCCATGTGGACCCTAAACTCCCCCAATGTAGCTGTTATGTCTTGATTAGTGTGTGTAATTATGTATTCATGGAGGCACATAATGTTATTGTTTGGAATAAATGACGGGGGCTTGCTAACTTAATTTTCCAGCCCGTTTCACTCAGATAAGCTCTGAGATGCGTGTTAGAGTAAATACGAACACAAGTGGTAGGGAATAGATTGGCAGAAGCACTGCATCTGTCAAATTAGAGATACACACAGCAGGAATATTGACGTAAACACAAACACTGAATGAGATTACTATACCTGGGAGCATCTTTCATCAACTTCATACTGTGTTCTTTTTCTTTGTTATAAATTACGACAAAGAGGGGAGAAAATTAGTTTTTGGCAGAACGGCAGAAACCCCGCTCTAGGTACTTAAAACACTAGCTGTAAACCTAAATACCCAAACCTAAATTAATCATAAATTTCATCATTCTGTCAGCATCAGGGGATTTCATCCTCATAAGGAAAAGAGATACACGAGTGTCAAGTCCACATATGCATCACAAACACATATCTAGTAACAGATGTTTCTCTGTTTCTCTGTGCAGGAGTTTGGGGTGCCCTTCATGGAGACAAGTGCAAAATCTGGACTGAATGTGGAGTTGGCCTTCATGGCAGTGGCCAAGTGAGTCACACACAGCACAATATAAAGAGCACAGCAATGTAACTTGGAGGACGACCTGAACTCAAGCATGAGCAGTAGACGAAAAAAATCATGTTAAAGTGAGATTTTGTAACTTTTGAGAGAAGCAGTTTAACATTTTATTTAGAACGCATTAACACACACAACTTCTCAGTTCAGTCCACTCAGGGTTTAGCTAATGTAAGCTAATGTTAGCAAACTTTAGAAAGATATCTCACTGTGTAACTAACATTCCTCAGTCAGTATGAAAGCTCTCTACTTTTGCTACTGTTACACATATAACATGTCACAAATACATATCAGTGGTAAAACAGGAAGTAATCACACCATAACCCACAAGTAAGGAGTCTGTTTCAGCCAACAAAATCCATGCTCATCTCCTAGAACAGACAGGTGTAACAACAGTAACTGGGTAGTGGTTAATGAACAGACTGTAAAGATGAACGTCCAGCAACCAGAAGGCAACACATCAGTGCAGTGTGTTGAATCAAACTAGACACCCAACAACTTATAGACCTGTTGTCTATTCCAGCTGCTGTCTGTGAGAACATCAGCAGAATGCCTTTAAGGACGATACCTTCCGTCTTCCTATATACTGTCTATCTGGTTGAAAATATTCAGTTGAGCTATCAGTGCTAAAGCAGATAAACTTCAGAAATAGCTGCACAGATGAGGCCATCATAGACATTTGATCATCTACCTGCTGCTGCAGTGTTACTCTGACTCTGAGACAAATAGACAAATAATTTTCTCTCTCAACTGGTGAACAGGCATTATATTCTTGTGTGAAGCTATATGAGGTCTTTTATTTTTGGTTTGAAAAACTCTGGTGCAGATGGAAGACTTTTGCAACAACTACCAAATAGAAACAAGTTTAAAAGAGAGAGAGAGAGCAAAATGGCTGGTGTGCTTATCTTAAAAAAAGTTTTTGTTTGTTTTTTACATAATGATTTGCATGTGTTCACTTGTGGCCATGATGTGACAATGGAAATCCCAAATACATAGGGGACACAAGTCCAATTTAGCTGTTAAAATCAGTAGCTAACTAAACCAAAAGTGTATCTTGACAACAAAAACATCTAATAGTTGTGCTTGTTTTATATTTTTTTCATATAACAAGGATGCTATTTTAACTGTGTTTTCACTTAACCATGTACTGTTGGACAGTGTGTGTGGGAGTTACTTTACATTTATAGCCTCGTTATGGTAACAGGCTGGCATGATGGGGTGTTGCCAAGAATAGCATGACAGCCTGGCACACAACACCCTGCAGATACAAAGTATGAGACAGGTTCTTTGCTGGTTGTCCTCATGTTAACATCTTTTCAGTTTTAACATATCTTGCTTTCTCTTTTTATTTCTCTACTCTCCACCACTCCTCATCGGTCACTTTTCCACTTTCTTATCTCTTCCACCCCATCATTTTCACTTTGGTGGTGTTTGTTTGCACAAAACACAGCGCTTAAAGTAACAGCAATAAAAAAAAGCAAAAACAGGATTCACATGGAAACCACAACAATAATGGCATGACAATAACAAATTGTCCATTGTTACACTTTTCATTCACTACCGTGATATTGAACCCCTGACAAAGTGGGGCATCATACTGTACACCAATTAATGTGTTTTAATTGTCTCTTTTTTAGTACACCATTCTATATTCAACAAACATATTTGGCTATCTCTTCTTTATCAGGGTGGTGTCTTGAAGCTGTTTCCGTTTTCCTTCCTTCCTGATCCATTTATCTGTCATGCGACAGATATATCAGATAAATATGGAGATAAAGCCACCAGCTGGTTATGCTTAGCATTGATTACTGGGCTTTAGATGTTGCTGGTAGGTGGATTTTGTTACCTTTGAACAGAGCCTAGTAGTTTCCCTCATTGGTTCCAGTCTTTGAGCTAAGCTATTGCTGTCTCCTTAATGGATAGATACAAAAGTCAATCAGTCAGTCAATCAATCAGTTTTATTTAATGTGCAAACCATGCAGCATGGTCCCACTGCATTGTACAATTACAAGAAAATACATACAGCAATGGAGTACAGCAATTTAAAAGGAACCAGCCACATTTACAAAATGATGTTAAAAGGATGTTTAAAAGGCAATGGACCTGACTAAGTTCTAGGGTAGGCTGTAAAAAATATTTAGGACAAAATATATATATAATATACAGTAAGCAAATAAAATGATAAAAATAAAACATCCACATTTTAGAATCAATCAATTAAATGGATGTCAAAAAGGTCCTGGACTTGACAGAGTTCTAGGGTAGGCTGTAGTTAAGAGGATAACGTGATATTGACTTTCTAATCTTAGTTTGGACAAGAGCCAATTAGTGGATTTCCCAAAACGTCATACTATTATTTTAAAGCGGGAAAATAAGTCTAGTGGTATCATATATACACAATATATTAAACATTTCACCACATTTCTATATATGTATCTTTGGCACCTGTGCAGTCTGTGGGCCAGCGGCCAATCTGTGAGGTTTTATGACTTGTCAATCACACATTAAAGACAACACCCAGGGTAGAGCAGTATTCCATTTTAGGAGCTTTTTCCATCAGTTTTTAAATAGTACCTACTTGGCACTGCATTAAAACACACTGATACGGTAACTAGCTCAATCAATTAATGCAAAACTGTCCCTGCCTTATTGTATGCTTTGGAAAATGTTCTGCAGTAACATGCACACAATTAATGTTGAAAACATTGTTGTGATGTTGTATAAGACAGAAATAGAGGGCAAGCTGCTGTGTCGCCACCTGTTGGTAGCGGCGTAAACATCCTTGTGTTTCTCTTTATCTCTTTCTCAGAGAACTGAAGCACAGGACCATGAAGGAGCCTGATGAGCCAAAGTTTCAGCTGAAGGAGTATGTCGATAAAGAAATGAGGACTGCTGGCTGCTGCCGCTCGTAGACCACATCCTATATGTGTGTGTGCGCGTGTGTGTGTGCGAGAGAGACAGAAAGAGAGAGAGAGTACATTCTATTAGAGTAGTAATAAGTAGCTGGTGAAATTCTCAGTGTTTGTATCTATTTCTATCTAGTGGTGATATGACCAATATGTTCTCTCTCCCAGCCCACCTTCCCTCTGCAACTGTGAATGTAATATAATTCCTATCTAAATGCATGTACACACACACACACACACACACACACACACACGGCCATGTTTGTAAATTTACTTGACAGCCTGTTCAGTCCATTTTTCCACAAGTGTGATGTAAATATTTTAAATGTTTACATTTCAATCTTGTGCTCTGAAACTTTGTAGTTTGTAAATGCCTGTCTTGTTGAAACAAAAGAATATACACACAAATATATTAAATATTAAATCAATCTTGTTAAAGTAATGGAAATAAATAGATCTATCAACGTATTTGTACAGATACACTATTGCACCTAAATGGCACTGTGTGCTGTTTATGTACAGGATATCACCTGATAACTGTTTATAATACTTGTACTCATGATCATGACTATCATACTTGATTTAAAAGGGGGAAAAAACAGAAATGAATTTCATTTCATCCACTTAAAAGTACTTTTTCTGGAGCTTTCCACCACGTTTCACTCTCATCATCGGCACATGACTTTCTGATGAAGACCGGATCAACTCATTTAACAACAACAATACTTATTTAATATTCTATGCTGATGGAAAGCCCTGAGATGTGGTTGAAAGCTTCAGATTAACCTTGTAAGTGGACTTTGAGGGGCTGAATAATTCTGGTCTGAGATAGAGGTTGTCTATTATTATTTGCCACTTTTTGTACATACAAACTACATTTCTAACTATACAGTGTATTGTATAAATGTTTAAAACTGCTACACCAAATACATCGACTTTTTTCAACACTTTGTCAGCTTCAATGCATAAAAATGTTCAAACGGCATAAAAAACCAAAAGTTACCATAAACATGTACACAGCACATATGCAAAGAGCCAGCGTTTAACTTTCAAATCAAGATAACAACATTTAGAAAACTGAACTTCGAAGAAGTGCTGAGAATGTGTTAAACCTAGAAGAATGTTTGGCTGAACCTATTTTTCACTGGTTTTTCCTCTCTTGAGGTTTTGTAGTTCCTGTTGTTCCGTAGAGATGTAGCCATTGTTATTGAATGTTTGCCGGACTAATACTATGTCTCCAACCCCAAGAGGAGGCAAAGGGAACGGTAATTGGAAGTTGGTAGTTGGTTGAGAGACACTGCTATTGTGTGCTGTCTTCATAGAAGAGTTGTCTGCAGTAGAAATGCAGGAAAGACGCAGGATTCACATGTAAGTGAGACTTTTTCAAAAACTTGTGTGTGCATTTTTATGTGTTTTTTGTGAAATGTTTAGATAGTTTAATAATGCTGTCTGCTTATGTTAAAAATACTATGAATTATATTATGAAATTCTATAAATGCCGATTTAACTTGCTTACATTAAAAGGTTTTGCGGAATCTTGGTATACAGATTTTACAAGAGATCACACATTTTCAGAATAAACCAGAAGTCTATAATTTATTGTTAATTTGTGATCTGTATAGTGTATCTGAACTGAACTCATTTGTATTGTATCAATCTCCAGTGTTCACAATAAATAAATAATCAGTAGTGAATGAGTTGTTCTTACCTGTGAGACCAGTGAGGGAGCTCAGATATGGATCTACACCGCCACCATCTGGCAGAATCTTGTTATTACAACATTGACTATGGATGACTATTTGTGCAATACAGATGTAGTGCCATCTCTTTACAACTCCTTGGAACATAGAAACATCTGTTAAATCACATGGATTGATTTTTTGTATTTGCTTTTTCAAACCAAATTAATAGTTAAATGTTGTGTGTGGCTGTTAACTTTTTAAATCTTTAATAGCCTTGAAGTGAGGAGTACTCCCAGAAACTGCTGCAGAAAGAGCTTATTTAGAGCTCTGTGCTCCTTGATCCCAGCAGACATCTTGAAAAACCTTTATTTAAACACTTTTTTAACCCAAAGTAACTGACTGGGACACCCAAAAGCAGCACAATGCTAAAGTAAATAACAATACAGCCAGAGGCTTTTATGTGAAATGTAACACATAAATATGTGTAATTGCAAAACAAAGTACATACCCCCCCACTCAGTGATCTTCTTCTGACACTGCCCCACATATTCCACCAGCCCCCCGTGTCTTAAACTTTAGGCAATTTAACATAGCTGGACATTGGTCCATATACATTTAAGTAATCATTGTATACATGCATTGGTATTGCGTTTTACTACAAGCTGTTGGTAGTTGTTTAATTGACAGCTATTGTCCAGATAAAATGGCCCTACTCTTTTGTGTTTTCTAAATAATGTGAATTTTTAAAGTAATTTGCTGAGACTATTAAGTGTTAATATTAAAGATTTACCATACCTAAATGGAAATGTGTACACCAGTGGATGTCAAGCTTAGCAGAGATTTTAGGATGGGTTATTCTTACTTCGTCATATGGTGCACCAAGTGTGCACCATGGTACCGCTGAAGGCTTTTTAGAACAATGTTGTGCTTATTGAAGTAATAGCTCTATTGGGTTTTTTTTATGGACAAATTGATTTCACTTCTGGAACTAAACAAAGAAAAAAATATATCTCAAAAGGCTGCTTCAAAATGTGGTGCCTTAGTTTTCTTAAAAAACATTGCAAGTCAGAGCAAAATGTAATCTAATAGAACACAGCCCCTGCAGGGCCCTGTGGTAACTATTGAATCTTAATCTTAACTGTTCCAGTGTTACTTCATCCAGTAAAGCAGTCAGTAAGGTCATTTTTCCTTTTAAAACAGTTTATAATACCTGAAACTTCAATCTGTAAGGAGGTGGGTGGGGGAGCTGAGACCAGTGGGGAGCGATTACAAGGCCGGATTAACCTGCAGGTTTGTTGTGCAGTGTGGGCGTGGAACACTGGAAAACCATGTTTTTCAAAAGAACTGGGCAAATGCAGGGACATTTTAACCCGGGTGCTGGGTAGCTGATATTTTGCAACAGAGCACAACAAAGTGGAAGAGAATGGAAGAATGAGGAGGAGGAAGAGAGGGGACAAAGTGACCAGAGGAAGGGAACAGGTCAACATCACACAGTACTGGACAAACAAGTGGACAGTTTTATGAACCTGGGTCATATTTGTCATTTTAATTTACGATGTTTTGTTATTCCTCCTTAGTGTGTACGTGCTTAGACGTGATGGTAAGCAGGTGGACAGCTGGGATTGGACCATTCAAGTAGATTGCTACCTCAAGGTTGGGCCAATGGATGACAGCAGCCTTTTTAACCCCCAGCTGACAGCAGTCTGCCTCTTTACTCTGCCCCGTCCAACCATGAGCCAGACTCTTGCTTTGTGTTACGTTTTGTGAACTCTTTTGTAAGTGGAGAAACTGCAGATAAGTGGTTTCAAAGGTTGTCCAACTCAGTGATGTGGATTCACTGACCTTAGTGATTGTTTGTTTTAAATAGATTGATCTTTGTAAGGAGGAATCTGTAAATATTAATCACAAAGTGTCAGGTTAAATAAGAGTGAGAATCCCTCTTATCCCTGTTTTGTAGAAGCCCACCTTGAAGTTCTGTCATTTCTTTACATTTTGTGTTATATGATAGGGAACTTAAGGGTTCAGAGTTCTTAGGATTATGTTGGGCATGGCTCATCTCTGAAGACAATTAAAACTGCCAAGTGGCAACTTTGACACATTCTGTTGAACTGGCCTTACTTGGGAGTGGGAAGAGTGAAAAGAGATACATATTAGTAACAACAGATACAGCAGGAGACCAATATGGCCCACTGAAGAAAGTAACCACATGTATTATTACTTATTAATAATACACCTCCAAATCTCAGTATACTACAGTATTTTTAGCCAGCATGATTCTGGGGAAAGCAGTGTCAAACCACAGCTTCATGATCCAGACTGAACAACAATTACTGGGCGTCAAGGGCGTCACTTTGTGTTGAAAAGTGGCGAGGACATTTAAGGGCTGGGATTAGGGGTGTAACGAAACACTTAGTCCACAAGACGTGATAATACACAATATTGGAGTCACAAGAACAAGACAAGAAGATACTCCAATAATATTTAGAAGAAAATATTCATTGATGAATAGGTTATTCGATTGGAGGGTCTGGGGGTCCTGCCACAGAAGAATTTGGGCATTAAACTTTTGTTTTTAATTTTCTGTACCAATTCACGGTGGGAATCTTTATTTATATAAAGGGAAACAAAATTCATGTGGCTGGTGACCATTCAGAACATAAAAATGTTATCAAATATAATAATAATAACAATAAAATATAATACAGCAATTAGCAGCTTGTTTTTTTGCCAAAGTTACTTTGTTTGGACAAGGCAGATCTGTTTTTACATTAGAACTTCATGTTTTCCTATTGTGCAAGTCAACCTTTCTCATAGAAAAGTTTTAGCAAATGCTTTCAAAAAGTCAGCCATTTCCAACAGCGTCCCCAGTGTAAATGACACCTATGCTGGGTGTATTGCCATGACATTTCATACAGAAAGTCACAGTGCCCAGACAAGAAATTCTAAAGACTTTGGTGATTCCCCTGATTTTTCATCTAGAGCACCACCAGGTCATAGTGACATTTCTCAGCATCAACTAAAAGCATTGGCACAAAATATATATAGATATCTGTGGTGACCAGATAATATATCCTGTTTGGTGTATAAAGTCACTTATATGTAACAAGTACACTGTGCATTCAAATTGTTTAAATTCCACAACTCCAGTGTTGTAGTGAAATACAGGAAATTTGCAAATATGTATCTTTTTTTTTTTTGCAAAATGACCATTAACATAAAGTGTAACATTTTCAAACTGGACCCTATCTTGAATGTTTTTGCGACTTAATGAGGACAACTTTTGTTTTAACTGGTCCAGTATTGAGCAAGGTCTGGGCTGTGATTTAATCTTTCAGGGCAATTGCGCACCGTCAAAGTGTTTCCACTAAAGTGCTTGTGTTTGCCACTGACATCATTATGGAAAGTATCTTTACAGAAAGAGCATTTTTTTAAGAGTAAGATCTTTTTTGTTTAAACGGAAATAATTCCTATAGCGCTCTTTTGAAAGCGACTCTCTTGGCAAAAACAGTATTTTTACCTCACAGATCTACTGCTGCCTGGATTGGTTTGTTTGGTTAGCTTGTGTTATTGTGTGAAAAATCAATGTTTTTGTAATGGAGTCTGGTGGCTTTGAACAGAGGTATTTAGTGGCTGTTTCTTCTTAAACCAGAAGGATTTTACTCTTTTTAAAAGGACCCTATCAGTGGCAAATGCAAGCGCTTTAATGGACATACTTAGACTGGTCGCAATTGCCCACAAGGATTATGTTGCAGCTCTGTATTTCTGCAGCCAACTGCAACAAGCATGATCAATTTTTGTTTCTGTTGCATATTATAGTCATCTTTTCAGCGATTAAAGCTATCAACAAAACTTTATATAGGTGTATGTTATTGTATTGTATTACTTTACTAGTTATGTTTGGTGTTAGATGTTATGTGGAAGATGTTATTCTTACGTTATTGTTATTTCTAATTGAGGAGAAGTCTGCAAGTTGAGATGAACAATGCTTTAATGTATTTTTAAAAATGTGTACAAACCTATTCAATATTCATTAGGATATTAGGATTTCAAATCAAGATTTCTTCATGTTTACTAAACTTCATTAATGTGAATAATTTTTAATTTCTTCAGTTTTCCAGTTTAGACCAATTTACCTCTTTCTGCTGTTGCTCTTGGTTATGGTTTGGACGGAATGAATCTACACTGTGTTCTGTCTCCCTGTTATTGTGTCCTTCGCTGCGAGTGGAAAACACGTTTCCATACACGCCTGATCAACACAGAAAGGCTGTGACTCAGACTCTGACTAATAGTTATTCCAGTTTCCTTAAAACATCCAAGTCTGGAACAGTCTGACGATGACACCCAGACATATTTTCCCTCTCCCTGTTGTTTACTAGATCAGTGGCACTTTTTGGAAGCTGGTTGGTTTGAAGCACATAGACCTGATAACGGACTGAAAATGTTTGAAAATGTCTACCTGATTTTCCATTGCAACCGCACTGTACTGCAGTGAAACCTTTACTAAAGTTGAAGTCACTTTGTACCATTCTTTTAAGATTGGATCAGAAATTGTATTTCCCAAACGGTTTTAAACGTCCCAGAAATTTCTTGTCACAAATATACTTTATATAATCTGCTGCAGTACTATCTTCGTCTGTTCAAATACATAAGAAGGAGATATGCACATAACCCATTAAACAAAAATAACACCAATTAGTTCATTGATCTCAAGCTGATCAGTTCCAGTATGCAAAACCGTTTCACAAATCACTGTTATATCCCTGTTTTCAAGATGGGGTAGACTGTAATGCCTTTTATGTTCAGATGGGGTCACACTTGTAACACAGATTTAGTTTAGAGCAACAAACAGCACTTGTTGCTCATTGCAGTGTTTTTCACTGAAGGTGCAGCTCACTTTTTGTTTGGACAGAGTTTGACATTTTTAAGATCAGATATTCCTAGAAACAGCAAAGTGCTTCATACAGTATGGTGAAGTAACATCCTGGCTTTGCTACATGTATCTTTTTTGTTCTGTATCCTTCTTACATTGAAAGTAGATCCTACAAAATTAAGTACATTCTCACTGTCCTCTACATTGTATGTGCAGTTTTTCATGAGTCTTCTAGTTGCTTCACTCTGTGCCACCTCTGGATGTTTAAAACGTTTTAGATCAGTTTGCTCTGAGCCGCAACCTCTCTCTGTTTTTGGGCTTGTTTATGGTCATTTGGTGAAGTGTAATTTGGTGAGAGAATTTAGGCAATTTCGGGAAAATATCAACTAGGAGAGATCCTGCATTGCCCTTGTGGCCTTATGTTGTAGAGTAGTGGTTCCCGATCTGGGGGCTTGGCATCCACAAGGAGTCACAATATCAACCTGAGGGGTCACGCAATGATTAACAGGATGGTAGAGCAGAAGGAAAGCATATAGCGGTTGCTCCCTTGATTCAGTTCGGGGCAAATAATGAAGCTGCTCTGTATAGTTTGCTGTGTGCACTATCCGTAATGGAAACTTGGAGGTGACAGGGTACATCTACAATGTTCAGAGGGTGGAAGGAGCCCAAGCAATTGGCTTTGGATCTCTTAAGTAATCCCTAAAGCACGTGTAAAGCACACGAGCAGATATCAAACAATCATCCTGCTAGTGGGATTAGTTTCCCGTAAATCTATTATTGTCTGTAAAAGTTCCCTTTGCTAATAATTTATTCATACACAAATCCTCATTGTAGTAATGTAACTCTCGCGGCCATTTTTATTTCCATCCACAGAAGAAGAGAGGCAAGCGGGAGACAAAGAATGGTTCCAGGACTGGTCATGCTGCCCGACTATGTGTAAATGTGAGCAATGGTGTGAAGAAGTAAATAAATGACAGTCATAGTCATGCCTCTTGTTAGCACAGGCCCTCATATGACTTAGCGAGGGCCATCTGTTGCGGCAGTTGCTCTCCGTGTCATTAGCCCTACCTGAGGGCACCATAACCCCGATTGCTTTTCTGTAGTGGCCTGTGTGTGTGTGAGTGTGCTCATCCATCACTTGTTGCCAAGCAGTCCACTCTGCTGTGCTAAAGTGACGAAGAACCCCAAACAAAGCCATGTGGTGTGCATATATATGCTGGTTTCTTCAGTTTGTCCACAAGGCACTATGCCTTGTGTTTTTGGAAAATCTTAAAGTGTGTTCACACTAACTGTGTGAACTCACGGTGCAAACACAGCAGCCTACTGTGATATATAAAATAGCCTCTGCTCACAGTTGAGTGCAATAGCCCGGAGCAGTAACACTACAAGTAACACCATCAGATAAAGCTCTGGGTTAATAATAGGATGAGACAGTGATTGGAGAATGAGTACAAAGTGAGGAGGTCTAGGTTTTGTTATTGTTGCTGTCTGGACCTTGGTGCAATGTGACTCACCAGCATATCATCTAACACTGTAGATGTCCCGGTGATGAAAGGCACTGCAGCCATTGAGGATTAACACTAAGAATCATTTCCAATGTTAATCCAATTTTAGTGTGTCATTTATTTATATATATATATATATAAATGACGATGATGATATATATATTTGTACTGTATCTTCTACATTCATGTTGGATTGGATTAGACTGGATTTCAATGGTTAACTGGACTAGAGTGCACTGGACTAAATTGGATTGATTGTATCGGATGGAATGGGTTAGACTCAACAGGACTGCATTTGACTGGAATGATTGGAATATATTTGACTGTAAGAGGCTGGACTGGACTATTTAGATTTTAAACGGATTTAGCTTGGATCAGACTGGACTAGATTTGGTGGAATTTGTGCCAAATCAGGCACTGATGTTATTAGCCATAGCATTTTGTGTAGGTGTGGGAGTGTTTATTTGTTCTTTACAACTTTATCACTATGAAATTATCAGAAAAAAATATTTTTTGAATAGTGATTTAAACAGAAACCGAAGCTTTTTGGTGTCCATGTTCATCCGCACAAAGTGCAAGCTAGATGCAGACATCAAAGCTGCATATACTGGACTTTACTGTACTGGACTTGACTGAACTATGATTTTAGTGGTTTAGATTAGACTTGCAGCTCTAAACTGGACTTGAATGGATTAGGATGGACTAGACTATATTGGAGTATAAGGGATTAGATTGGACTTGATTGGACTGCAATTGAGTGGACTGAATAATAAGACAAAAATTACATATTTACAAACTGACCAATACAAAAAGGACACAAAGACATAGAGGTGTACAAATTTAATGCTAGTTATGTTTCAGTTGGATCCCTGACATTCAATCGATTGAGTAAATAAGTGCTTCCACTCTCACTGTTACAGTGTATGACTTCTGGGATCACAGCAATATTTTGGCTCTTCTGTGTTCACAGTGCATCGATTATGACCCCTCCTCCGGTTCTTTGTAATGTTGGTCATGGGAAATGTGTTACAGTATTTGTTTACAAAGCCTAATGATCTCATTTAAAAGATTGATCATCAATACTGGAAATGGACACTTCCTTAATCTTTACTGGTGTGTGACTGGGCTGACAGTAATGTGGGTCTTTCACTTGCCATTCGCACATGTGAATGGAGCAACATCAGTTTCCATACTTGTGTTTTTGTGTGTGTGTGTGTGTGTGTGTGTGTGTATGTGTGTGTGTGTGTGTGTGTGTGTGTGTGCGCATGGTTTGTGTGTATGGAGAGGACTGGCCTTCCAGTTATGCAGTCCCATTAAGATAAGCCTCCTCTCCACTCAGCCGAATAACGTCAACAAACAGTGAGGAAAACCTCCTGCCGCGACACATACACACAAACTACACACAATGCTTGGTCTGTTTACTTTTCTGTGGAGTAATCAGCAAAGCCCATGCGTATCTACTGTATGTTTTCATCCACAGATGCCACTCCCCCTGACATTTACCTTAGATGAGACAACAAATGAAGAGGCAGGGAATGGCACACAACTCAAAGTGAAATTAGACAGGAAGCAAGGCTTGCATGGAGCACATGGTGAGAGGTAAGCATGCAGGCAAGAGGAAAACATGTTATGACAAACGAAATTTCCACCCTCCCAGCCTCTGCCTCCATCCGTGTGAGACTGAATCACTGATAACACAAAACACACAAATTATGTAAGAGAAAGTACCCTACAATTGTTGCTTTGTGTACACATGTGACCCATGAAAAAGACCCCATACAAATTAGCTCATGGCTGAAGGCATTGCGTCTGCAAATGCTGAGTTCAGTGAAATCGTGAGAGGTAGTCCATGCGTTTGTTACTTCTAGGCTGGATTACTGCAATCCCTTATTATCAGACTGCTTGAAAAAGTCCATTAAGAATCTTCAGCTGATCCAGAATGCTGCAGCACGTGTTCTGACAGGAACCCGGAAAAGAGATCATATTTCTCCTGTTTTAGCTTCTCTGCATTGGCTTCCTGTAAAATCTAGAATAGAATTTAAAATCCTTCTTCTCACATACAAAGCTCTTAATGGTCAGGCACCATCTTATCTTAAAGAGCTCATAGTACCTTACTACCCCACCACAGCACTGCGCTCCCAAAATGCATGGTTACTTGTGGTTCCTAGAGTTTCCAAAAGTAGAATGGGAGCCAGAGCGTTCAGCTATCAAGCTCCTCTCCTGTGGAACCAGGTTCCAGTTTGGATTCAGGAGGAGATAATAATGTGTTAACGAGCTCAGCCCAGTCAAATAATATGGAATAAACAAATTGTGCAAGTTAGAAAAACATTTTTGGGACCTATGTGTAAAAGAAAAACATGTGCATTACTTTGGATTTGTATTGTGTAAACATATTACAGGGGGAGAGGATGTGTATCTACAGTATGTAAATGAAAAATTGAGAAAATTTAAAAGAATAATAAGGAATATGTGGAGACATTAACACCTAAAATATATTTAATAAGGGAATCAACTGGTTCTGTTTCATCAGGCAACATTGCCACAAAAAGTTATTCGTCATCGGCATAACTATGGAAAGAGATGATATGTCTCCAGACGACATCACTGATGGAAGCACTTCAGAGACATAATTTGCAGTGGGCTTTCGTTGAATGCATCAGCACCATCTTTGAGTCTGGTATCTACTGTATATGTAGGAAATGGATGATAATATTTGATATAAAAGTTTTACTTCCTCTGTAAGCGGCCTACAATTAACTGATTTTCCTCTTGAACATTGTATTGTCTACAACTTCTCCTTGCTATTGGTTTGGGATGCCAAACAAATATATATAAACAATATAACACACAGACAGGGGTGGGGTTGAGTGGACAATGGGCGGAGCAAAACCTTCCTGTAAACTGCTGGCCATAAGTATAGCTTCTCCATGTTGCTTAAATTGTGGACAAATGTTCCTACTATGGGGACTGGGCTTTTCATAGAGAGATGTGTCTGGAGTGCTTACCGTCATTGTGTCAAGTATGAAAGGGCACTAGGTCTAACTATGCAAATGCCATGCAGTGGTGGAATCAGCTGATCGAGAAAGACCAGTCAAGCTAAACGACAAGACAACGTGAATCCTAAAAGTGGCATTTGCTTTCTCCATCTCCAACACAGGTAGATATTTGGAAGCAGGTTACCTCATCTTCAGGCAGATAAGAGACAAAGTGTGCATGTGAGGAAGCTTGAAACAGTGAGGGATAAGAGAATAAGGCGTTAAGGTTGTATGATGTAGCTGTAATCATGTAGAATAGCTTCCCTGTATTTCAATTCAGCTACATAAATGAGCTTCCATTGGCTTCTTTTATCAGTTCTCTTTTTCTGTCTGCATTGGAAAGAGGGATTGAGCAGACCTGCTGTGTCCAGTTGATGCTTGGACCATTTGGGTTTATTTTGACCCTGTCCAATCTCTGCAGCTCCTCCAAAGATAGCCCTGCTGCTCTGAAATGAGGGTACATCATTGTGGGGGGAGGTTTTAGAGTTATTGCATGGGGCCTCGGTCCTGCAGTAAAAAGGGGAAAGCATGTTCTCTCAGTGATATAGTGTCCTGCATATCCACATGACTTAGTATTAGATTATGACACATTACCGTCTTCAGACATAAAATATGGATATAAAATTTGTCTCAACAGCTGGAAGCAAAACTGCAGGATCCTCTTGGTTTCAAACAAATCACCAGCAGCCTCACGACTCTGCATCTAAAGTTGGACCAGGAGAAATACTCAAGGGATCCAGTATGGAGGAATGGCTTACAGTCATGCACAGGCAAGTTAGTTGCGTTCGTCACTGAAAATGCTGCTAAAGTTAGATGTAGACAGCCTCGGGACAGTGTTGGGATATGAGTCACAGACTGGAATACGTTGTTGTTTGGAGAGACGTACTGCATGCAGACAAAATCCCCTGTGGCCTTTTACTTAAGTAATAAACTCTGGATGAATCCCTGGCATAGAATCTGGGATGAATTAATATACCACCAGCTCAAAAGCATCACAAATTCAGCATGAGTTGGTTAATCGGGAAGGGTGTTGTCTATGGAAGGTTGCCAGTTTCAATGCAGAGTAGGTAAAGACATTGAGGTATTCTTAAGGTAGACAGCTCCAGATACATCACAAGAGATAAGAAAGGAAATGAAAAAATAAAAATAAAATAGAAAAATACAAGATGTAATAGAAATAACAATGAGAATAAGAGATATATGTACACTACATACAGCTCTGATAAACAGATGTGAATGATATGGAACATTTTACAGTTCGCATGAGGATACTGGCAAATGGAAATAAATAGAATTGTACAGGACAAAATATATACAGCAGTAGAGGTAATTCTTCCTCTCTCTGCCTCAATACTGTAACTAATGAACCACTGGGAATAATCTCAAAGTGAAATGTTATGCTCTTAGAGGTACAAAGTCCCATTCTTTTCCTAAGATTATTCCATATCTTACACATTTTTCTTGGCTACTTTTTTCATAGTTTTTAAAAGTACAATGTCTAAAAATTGAGACTACTCTCCACCTTTCAAATTCATAATCCAAAAAAATACTGGTGGCAACATCACATATCAGGTCATAACTGCAGCTAACTGCCAATGGGTAGTTAGCTCAGTTAGCCATACAGCTAGCTTAGTGGCCTTAGCTGACAGGATGAGCTGCGGCTAGCTCGTCAGTATGCTAACTTCATTAGAAATCTCTGCAACAAAATACATAGATCTCTTTGACAACATCAGAACTGTTACTTCTTCAGATCCAGCTCACTGGACAGCCTTGCCACTGTCTCTCTTAGGAAGAGTAAACCTTTTAATAAATATTCTTCCAAAGTTGTTGTAACCCTTTCAAATGATCCCAGATATTTTATCAAATTATATTAATCATATTAAATCCAATATAATTGTACGCCTCTGTGCTTATTTTTAATGGCAATGGTTTAAATAAGACCTACCTGGCTAAACTTGGAAGCTGCCGCTGTGGCTCCTATTCCTCTTTGCAACATTTTATATGTAGTTAAGACATGGATTTGAAGCAATGTCATTTTAGGTAATATTATCCTATAAAACACTAAAAGTTTTGAGACTGACAGGAAAGCTGGAAAACCAGCAGGGCTTGATCTCTCTCCTCACAAATGTCCACTTAAAACCTAGAGTTTCTCCCTGCAGTTTCCCATGTGGTCTAGAAGGGGTATAGGGACTATGCAGCAATCACTGATATATTGATATACCTCATTGTGAAGATGCTGGTGGGGGGTAAAGGTTTTCAAATCTGCTAGACACATGACTTGATAGGTCCAAAGCACGGGTGGTTGTGGTGACGCAGATAGACAGCAGTTTATTTCATGTTGACATTAACTCAGAGATAAAGTCCGGGAACCTTGGCAAGTGGTTTTTGATTACTCAGTGGGAAGAAAAAATCCTGTGAACCACAACAGTTTCTGGGCCAGTGGAGTGGATACTATAGGACAGTGTACAAAAACATTCTCCGTATTATAGTCGACTACTCTCATGCATGCATGCTGGACACACAGCCTGCCCTGCACTCCTTCTTCCCTACCCATGTACCACCTGGTGGAGATCTACACCCTACTGAGTGCACTGTTCTTCTAGTTAGGACAGTAGCAGTGTTCATTTACAGTGTTCTCATTTTAAATTGAGTAAGCTAGAAACAAAAAGAAGTCAGCTGAAGACCAGAGTTTTCAACCAACTCCACAGCTATTAATATAGCTCATAATATACACAGCTGTCAAAATCTGACAGCAACACTGGTTGTTGGGTAGAAATGGGAAGCCCACTTTTGTGTAGTTCTTTGAAACCCTATTATTTCATCTGTTTTTTTATCATTGTAAACTGCATTGTGTTGTGCTAGATTGGAAAACCTGACAAACATAACAACAGGAACTTGGCAGGGATTAGCAAATGGTCAATTACCTGCAACCCTCTGATTGTTGAAGCATCCAGAAAAACAAAGCGAAACAAAAAAATGCTACGTTCGAAGTACAAGGCACAGCACATTCAACTGTTTAACAGTGAAACTTTGCTTTCAAGAGTCCTATTTGTTTACATAGTTTCTCTTAGGAAGCCACACGTATATGCCATGTATTTAGGAGAGTGAAGCAGGGTGCTGCTGAACAAGAAAATGGATTGTATGTTCATTAACTTCATGTAAATGTACATCGGACAACGGGAGAGTCTGCAGATCTGAACATGTGGGGTATCATCTGATGTGAGAGAAGGTCTGGCAGATGCTGTTAATAGCTTCAGACAGACAGTATAGCTGCAGGCATCTGGGAATGATTCAGTCTTAGCTGTCTTCTCCAAGCTTCGTGCCTGGATCCAGCTGCAGGTTTATAAATATGGACAGTTGTCATGGTAACATCTGCACAGGTGGCTGGCAATGTCAACCTGGCAATCAGACGAGCGGAGATGTGTGATTAGAGAGACTGTATTTTGTGTATTGTACTTAGTTGTGTTACTTTTTCTTCTGGAGAATCAGCAGCTTCTTCTCTTCTTTACCTTCATGTTCATATTATCTCTCTTCTTCCTTTTCCCTGTTCTCCTCCCCTGCAATTGTAATTGTACAATGCATTGGTCAAGATAAATCCAAAAAATAATAATAATAAAAAGAAAAATATTATTTTTATTTTTATTATTATTTCTGTATAAAATATATGCAGATATTTTGACGTCAGCTATGTAAAAAATATAACAGAACTGCTCAAGCCTCAAGACAGCTAACCAAATTTTGGATCAGAAATCCATTTGATCTGATTGTTGACAGCCTGATTGATCATTTAGACATTAATCAGGTGCCACTACCCCCACAAACTGAATGTCAGAAAGCAACCAATCCGGCAAAAATTCTGGCTAATTCCTAAATGAATCGGCAGCAACCATTTTATTATTAATGCCTTGCATTAATAAACATGTCTAACCTTACTCAGCATTTAAATCAGGGATGCAAACTCACCAGGGGGGAAAAGGTTGACAAAGCTCTGAATCCCCTAAGGGTCTCTGGAGGCATACAGTACAATATTTGATATAACTTGACATGACACCTTGTATGAAGTTGTACAGAGCACACGCACACTCACATTGACACTCGCACACACTTTGGACTTGACTGTGTTCCCCAGCGAGGGATTACCCTGTGAGAACACAGTAAACCTGTTAACCTAAAAACAATACTGCAGTGATTCATGCATTCCACCCCACTGAATATAAAGCACACATTTGCCGCAGAGTTTCCAGCAGTCAGCCATTGCATTATGGCACAGTTACGTTCTGAAAGATCAGTGAGTACAGAACACTCAGGCAAGAAACTGATCCTTTCCCTCCAACCGTGTCTAGCTGCTGTCAGTCTGCATCTGCTACACTATTTAACATAGTCATCCCGGCTAGATCACTGTACCTGACAGGAGACTAGGTTTATCTTTTAAAAGTGTGGAAAATCTTCTTTAAACCACTGAATGCATATAATAAATACAATGATTATTATTATCACTGTAATGTTAACTAGTGTGTATATTCCTTGGGGACTGTGAATGCTAAATTAACTTTTTACATTGACTAAAAAGGTTCTGTCGACTAAATAGCTGATTTTACACAGTCAACTTACTTGTTACAATAAAATGCAAAGATTTATGAAGCATGCATGCATCTAGAGTGATATATGGTACGGCCACAGTAGTAAAGAGCCACAGATACCCCTTAAGATGGTATTTTACAAGACATTAACTTTTGCAAAAATACTCACAAGGACCTTGTTTTTACAATGTTTTGTTCCAGGAAGTGCCGTAATTAATATTAGATATAAAAATGGGTGATTTTTTGGG
>JAPMOB010224787.1:0-26141 GCA_029875015.1 Lepomis gibbosus | reverse complement strand
CAGTTTGTGATGCATTTTGGAAACAGGAGATGAGCCCCTGGTCTAATGCACCACCTGGCTTGAAACCTGGTTTGAAACCCATTCGCACACATATTTTAAATGCCTTCGGCAGAATTCAAATGAGCCATTTTATCTAGATTAATCTAGATTAAAAAATTTTATCTATGCCCACCCCTAGTTTAAACATAACACAACAGTGTCTTAACAAGCTGCTGTGAATAAAAGTCACCAGTACATTTACTTACCTGTATTAACATAATTAACCTTAAACTGGGAGTTACCAAAACAAAGAGTTCCTCATGTTTGCTCTGTCTGTATGTTTTGGTCAAAGGTTAAGGAGTGTGTTTCTGCAGTTCATAAATGACTAATAGACTGGTGTGTCTTCTGTACATAAAACTAGCATGTAGCTAGCAGGTAGCTCAGCAGTTATAAAATGTAAATGACAGACAGCTGACCTCTGAGTTTCCTAGTTTAACTTCCAAGCATATCATGTAATCATTTTTAAGCTTTTTCGCCTTAAGAGCTCTGAATTGAACCTCCAGGATTTGGGGCTGTGAAGTAGTCTGAGCTGTCAGTCAGTGAAGCTGATGTAATTGTTAGCTCAAGCAGCTGAAGTGCAGATTTGAGGCTGTGAAGTATTCTGTCCAGTTAGTCTGAGAAGCTAACGTTGAAGTTAAACGTTAACATTAAAGTTACCTGAAAAAGCTAACTTGCAGCCATGTCCATCTGTGAAGAGCTGTTCTCTAATTTCAAGAGCTGATTTCAAAACATTGTCAAATGTTACCAGCAGTTTGTCATTATTATCATATACAGCTGTTATCAATTAATACTATATAATGCCACTTTTGAATGTCATGGTTATATTTGAATATTATTGAGTAATGTCAAGTGTGCCTTTTATCACTAACACTTTAATAAATGTGACCTAAGTTGGCTATTTTTGATACAATGCTATGCAAGTTTACTTAGAAATTGACTTTTGTCTCACTAAACCCCTCGTTGAATGCATACATACGCACACACACACAGATGCACACTGGTACACATGGTGCAAAACAATTAGGATTGTATGTTGAGGGATTTTCAGCGCTAAGCTCTCAGGAGGTGAAATCTCTGCGACAGATGGGTGGACATTTTTCCATAACTGTACACGGTTCCTGCTTTCAAAGAGCCGTTTTCCCTGAGCTGCAGAGGTCATTACTCACTGACCAACGAGAGTCGTGCCACAGCATTATCTGCCCTTGAGGGATCCTACCATCTTAGAGGGGCTAACACTGGAGTAACAGCACAGTGTATGAATAACACACTGTTAAATTATGAAAAATTTTCAAGGCATTTGTGAATTTTAGTCAATGGTAAACACATCTCTTGCGTTACAACACCATGTACGTTAGCAGCTGCTAACTGCCAGCTAATAGCACACTTTGAGTTGAAAGATAAAATGGGTTGTAATGTACTGGAGAGCCATTAACAGAGTGTGATATGAGGGATGTATTATCAAGTGCTACACTTATCACATCTTCACATTATCACTTTTACTTCCACAATAGCAAATGTGCCATTGTTACTGTATTATAACAGTATTGTTGATCAGGAGCTGTTAAAGCGGCCAGCTCCTTAAAATAAAATGTAGCCTCATTGTTTGTTCACCAAAGCTAGTCTTTTATAGAAGAGATAGGAGAGATTAGTATTGATAATAAGTTGGAGTAGGCTATATCATCTTTAAACGTAATAAAACTTGTAATTTTGACATTTCAATCAGACTAATGATAATAAAACTGTAAGGACGTGCAGAGTAACAAAGGGATGGAGCTTTGATTATTTAATCAATTCTGCTAACATTATGCAATCAGGTTGAGGTACGCCAGATGACAACACTGATGGCATTTCCATTTGCAACTACAACGCTGAAATATGAGGCCCGCATACTAATGACACACACACACTCACTGATTGCTCATTAGGCCTACTGTTGATTTGCATGAAGAAGAAATGAAATGCATCAGTCAGATGTGTGAATAATTTACCTACATCCATGTAGGAGGTGACACCCTATGCATCTTGTGAAACATGAGCAAAAACATATTCAAATGTGCTGTAATGTGGGTGTGTAATATTTACATATAAAAGATGATGTCATCTGAGGCATCTGGAAGTGTCAAGGACGTGTCTCTCAGTGAGTGGGCATCATGCCAGTTACAGAGGACTGCCAGTTGGGAGCCATGTTTAAAATAAAATAAAAATCATTGTTTGGCGAAACTTTGTCATTTTGATTGATTGGAAATCATAGAGGCAGAGGACGCTGAAAGAAACAGTTTTGCATTTTAGCCAACTTATTATGAAAGTGGGACAACATTTGGACTTGAGGCTTCTCAGTGTGATTTGTGAAATGATTCCGTCCCTGTCCCATTTTTAATCTGTCTAATTATTTACCCTGTCTGTCATTCTGTTGTTGTATTTACATTATGTATCTTTTTTACCATGTTCTCCATCATTATCTTCCCCTCTAGTTCTGAACAAAATGTCTGGCAACATGAAAGGTGCAGAAAGGCAGCCAAAATATACCACCAATCAAAAGCTGCTGCCTGGAACTGACACACTAAATATATCCACAGTATTTAGATCCACTTCCACAGTAGAATTCCATTTTTTTTATTTATCTCTGCTAGGCATAAGCCTTTGGATCGTGTGTATATGTATGTGTGTGTGTGTGTGTGTGTGTGTGTGTGTGTGTGTGTATCCGTCCAAAGCCAATCTCGCATACTACTGGACACATCAGCCTAACATTTTTTTGTGTATATTTATGACTTTATGCTTGTGGACCTCTCACTCCCCTTAACTAGCTGTAATGTAAGTATGTTAGTCAGTTAAGTGATGTATGTGAGTTAAACACAACTTTTGCACATAAGGAGAGGTAGCATGTGGGCCGCCAACCTTCACTCATGGTTTCAATGGTAAACCACCACAACAACGACAATTACCAACAAACACACTAGATACTAAGGAGATATGTTTTAACAAACATAAATCATAAAGTAACATTTGTATTTCAAACAAATGGCAAACCTATTAGCACATTTTTAAAAAATTCTCTTCATGAGGGTTCATACATCATGGGAATTCTGAGGGACGGACGTAGGCTGCGTGTGTGCAGCAATTTATTTATGGCGTCAACTTCCACTGAACGCCTCTCAGAAGCGTTTCAGCAGGAAGCGTGCAGCCTGTCCCACGTTAATGACTTTTTTTTATTGTCCTTTTTGTGCTTCTACTACATTCTTCAAAGCTCTCTGTGGCTCGCTTTCGTTTCTCGTCTTGACGGGTGCATCTAGCAACTACCACAGGGAGCATTTCAGAATAAGAGCATTTTACCTGTCAGACTTTGCCGACATGTTTAGATTTTGTTGATTTGGTCATTTGTGCTTTTTGTGCTTCTACTATGAGTAAGTAGCCAAATAGTAAAAATTATTTTTTGTCTGATTTAACTGTTTATTGTTGATATACGATCGGAAGTCTGTAACAGGTAATTTATTGAGTGAATTCACTGCCGTTTCTGTGTCTGACTTCCTGCCCGGTTCATCTGCGCTGTGCTGCTTGACGCTGGGACGCTTCCTGGATGCCCTCAGTCTATGGATGCACTGCAGTACTTCTGGTGTGAGCACAAACATTTAGTAGAAAGGCTCAAAGCAGACAGACTCTGTGGACTTTTGGAGTGAGTCTGGGGTCATGTAAACTTGGTTAATATCTCTTTATAGCAGGTGGGCCCACGATGAAGCCCCGCCCCAACTGTGCTGACAGGCAAGCTATGCCCCCGCTTATGCATATAAGTTAAAATAAGTCACCATTGACCTGTGTTTCTTGTAAGTCTTGTATTTATCTGACCCATTCATCCACCCCAACTTTGCCCCTCCACAGATTTTTATACAACATTGCATGATGTTTTTTCTCTGACATATGTAAAATGACATGCCATGTCTGCACAATATAAGTCAGTAGATACTAGTAAATGGCGCGACATAATGTGCAATAACATAAAAAAAACACTTAAGGCGTTGGCGTGTTATTCATACGCCATCTGGTGATCCCAGACTTTTTGTTTTGTTAATATTTGGCTTATAGTAATTCTACATTTGCAAAGATACTGAGTAGAGCGTACTTATTTATTCATATTCTGCAGTATAATCTAATTTAACAATGGTGTTATGTTCGCTAAATTGGATCAAACCAACCCCTCAGACCAACAGAGATGTCCAGTAAGCCTAAGCAAGTTACACCCTTGAATACTATACACCCAACACATAAATGAAAAAACAGAAAATGTTCCCATATATCCCCTTACAGCAGCTGTTCTCTGGTCCTTTAAACACACAAACACAAATATAAACACAATCTTTAACACACACACACATGGCTGGATTACAGACAACTGGGACTGTCTTTCGCCCTGCTCAACTTGTGCGTGAAAACAGCTAATATTCTACCAGGGAGACAGGAATCACCCGGCAGCTACATCCACTGAGAAATGAAGCAATTTAAAAGCACTACGCACCAAATGTGATATTCATGATTTCGATTCCAGCAGCAGCCGAGCCAAGCCAGCCTGTCATAACCGAGCAGACGTGATTCCCATTCAGACAGAGGGGAGGGGAAGTGAAGTAAAGAGCAGAGGTTTGCAGGAGAGGAGGTTCCAACTCTCGAGTAATGGTGTCGGAAAAGAAAATTACAGAGAGGAGGACAGAGAAAGAGCAAGAGAGGTAGGCCTATAAATTGGACCAATATGTCCATGTGAATTCCTTGCATCCATCATCCACCCATCTACTTCTCTCTCCATCTCTCACACTGCACTCTATTTGCCCAGCATCAAAGGGCAGACAGAAAAAGTTTGCACAGTGAGCCTAGTGGAGCATTTAGACACTAAAAATCCAGATATGTAGATATGTCTTTCAGGCATTGGTGAAGACCAAAAACAGAGCATAAGAAAGAGGGAATATTAGTATTACACTCATCTGGTGGCCACAAACACAACTCCAAATGGATGCTGATGTTGCTCTGTGTCTACTGGATGTCTTTTTAGGCAACTGATTTACTAACAAATTCACCATAACAACTTCATAACGTGGTCAAATATCAATGTTGGCATTTTGCAGCTTGTGCCGCTGCCAAATCACCAAAAATAAAGGTCAATTTTAAAATATATGATTGCTTTAGCACACCGTTAAACATAGGTCAGTATGGCTCTAACGATTAACCATGTGTAGGTTGTGCAGTAGGTTGTGCAAGTATGTTATTTAGAGAAAAGGCCCATGATATACTAAGATAAAAAAATAGCCTGGCTTTTAAGACATGGATATAGTACCTGGAGATCAAGGCTAGTGTGGCTCTTAAGAGTTAGCACAGCACTAAAGCACCAGGCTCATTGAACTGAGACCATCAGACCAAGGACAGACTGCAGTATCCAGCAGGCACTCAGCGGGGATACGCTGTAATGTATGTATGTGTGTGAGTGTGTGTGCTGAACCCCCCAAAGAGCTATCTGTACATCCCAGTTTATTCCTGACGGAGACGGGGCACAGGCAGGGGATGGCATACATTCTGTTCTCCAGCTGGGACAAGGCCAGTAGGAGGAAAATAGGAGGAGGAAAGTCACATCCAACATAGATAAGCATGCAGGCTGCCAAGTGGCATGTGGCATTTTAGGGTTTGTGTGCATTAGTGAGGGTTTTGTGTGTAAGAGCAAGACCTTAATATATCTGCAAGAGTGTGTGGGAGGCTGGAAAGCAGCAGAGAAGCACCTGAAGCGATATGAGAACTCTGGGATTTCCACCTCAGGCAACAGGATTGCTGCCTATCATACACGCATGCGCCCTCTATGCACATAAACACACCACCTTGCCTATGCTTGTCACTCTTCTTGAGTCCCTCCTTCCCCACATGGTCCAATCTTCACACACTCTTGTTAGAACACACACACACACACACACACATGGCAGCCCCCAACCTGTAACAGACAACCAAAGGACAGGGTGGAGTGAACGGCCCAGCCCAGCCAAATGAGTTCAGTGGAGGAGAGCCTGATGGTTAGATGATGGCATTGAATACTGATCCAGAGTACAGAGAGTTGGCTACTGTAGCAAAAAACAGAGAGGTGAGGAGGGGGAATGGAGATAGGATGGGCTGGTAGAGAAGAAGAAATTTAAAAATACACAGCGAGTTTAGATGACAAGACAAGGGCAGTGAAAGACGGAGGAGTAGCGAGGAAGGTGGACAATAGTATCATTTGTAGGATGGAAACAGGGAGTCAAAGATTGGGTGGAAAAGAGAATACAAAGATGGAAGCGGAGAGTGGGAGGTGCAGTTGACAGAGCGAGGAGGAAGAAAGAGGAGTCGACAGGATTTCTGAAGGCTTTCCTCAGATCACACAGGCCCCTTAAGAATCTTTCTCAGACTGAGTAACACAATTGCAACACTTCACATTCTCCGTCTGAGAAGTTTGAGCTCCTACCAGAGCGGAAGTCTGCTAGGGATGGAAACTACTTTTCAACCACATTCACTGTTCAAAAGCTGAAGGCAGCCTTGATTTGCATACTTCAAATTATGCCACTGGAAGAGATGAGGGATGCATTTTTCATTTAAAGCTTCGAAAATCTGCTTCCTTTCCATCAAGCAAAAACATCTATGCGCTGGGGAAACAATGGTTAAATTGGAAAGCAGTACATCCCAGTATTATTTGTTTTCATACTTCCCTAAGTCGACAAGAGAATGCATCCATGTTATTATTGCTAGACCCATGACACCTTGCATGAATTATGACTCTAGGTTATTCCTATTACTGAACCAGCTCTGACCATACCTCTGCCTTCCATTATTAAGGAATGGGAGGAAGGCCTGGAGCAGTTCCTTTGGCTAATGTACAGGAGCATATTTAGCTACTTTATTGATTCCATTTCTACCAACAGTAAAGCAATGCTCAATCTGAAAATCTCTGAGGCTTATTAGTATTAATATTTTTATATTTGTATTAGTATTTCCATTGAAATAAAGTTGCCACATTTTACAAAAGGAGGTGGGATAGAACCTTATCTATCTTACCTAGCTAGTGCTATGCTAACATAGTCACATAGTTTGTTACTGCTAATTGTATTTCTTCTAAAGTGAAGGGAATAGGTTTAGTCACATTATCCTGCATGACGTTCAACATTTTGGGAAATACGGTTTCTTGCTGAGAGTTAGATGAAAAGATTAATAGGCCTAATAGTGTTGTCACGATCGCCCACATGGAGACCAAGTCAAGACCAAGGTCGAGGGAGGGCGAGACAGATTCAAGACCAAGACCAGTTCCCCACATTACATGACACACAATAAAATGTGGAACGAGATCATAGGTACTTCTCAAATTGATCTGAAAGATCCACATTTCGATTAAAACACCCACAATAAAACACTAAGAGCTGAAATCAACGTAAGAGTTTTTATTCAACACTCCTTTTCCAGGCTTACCATCGCGGGAAGGCTGACAGACTTTAACAGTAACAACAAATTTTTAATTAGAGTTATTGATTATTTATTTGAAATAATTTGAAGCAATACATTTTGCATCCAATAAAAGTTAGGATGTTAACAAATACATCAGACAATACAAAAGCAATTTATTTATATTCCGAAAGTTATGGTCTTGACTGGTCTTGAAATAGAGAGTGTTGTAGTACAAGAGACCGGTCTTGGTCCCAAGACCAAGTCTCTACAAAACTAAGGCCTACTACTCTTATGTCGGTATGCTAAATTTAAAGGTACCACTAGTTGCCAGGTTAACTACCCTAACATAAAGACTGGAAACTAGGAGAAACAGCTAGCCTGAATCTGTACAAAAAACTAAGAATAAACAAGTCAAATTACTGTTTTACGGGGCATTTTTGGGAGGTTAGTACAGATTAGGCTAAATTAGCTGGCTGCTAGCCGTAGCTTCATATTTACTGTAACACAGATGAGAAAATCGATACCAATACGAACTCCTTCATTCCCAAAATGTCAAACTTTTCCTTTAAGGTGTGAGAGGAAAAAGATAAGAACAAGAGTTCAGTAACCAGAAGTCCCGCTTATAATTCACACAAGGTATCATGGGGCTTTAGGAATGACGTGCACCCTCTTTAGAAAGTTTGTGACATGTCCCTGTCAGCCACCCGTTAACAGAAATGTATTACTTCTCCTGCGGCACTGACAGAACAGCGATACACCATCTTGTCTGAGCAGGATCAATGCAATAAGTGGAAAAACAATGCTGTTTCACGCCTGCTACCTTTCATGTATCACTGCTTTTACATAAAGGATAAGAAAATGTACAGTATGCTGTCTCTTGAGCTCTCTGCATCTCTCTTGCATTGTTCATCATTCTGCAAAACTGTCAGGTTGCATGGTTGGTAAATCACGAATGAACCCAATTATTGAATCTCCCTGACATTTATTTAGTAAAACTCTTATCATGTGGGGTTGTCCACGCCTGGGTGAATCCATGTAAAAGCAGTTGTGTTTTTTCTGCTACCAATGCTAATGTATACTATTCCTGACCTGCGCTCTTTAGGAATTATTTCTTAATGGCATGATAAATCAATCTGGATTAACAGCAAACAATGCAAATGCAGCTGAGTGGAACAGATGGGGTTGTGTGTGACACTGTGTGCGTCTGTGTGTTTCTGGCAAAGACAATTCATGTGACCCTGATGGTGGCAATCAAACAGCAGTCAGCACAATGGACAGTTATGAAGCCCATACAATGCAAATAAAAAGTAAAAGATTGCATGTTTTATTGTTTTCCAACACTGAACCTAAGGAGATTTAACGTGGGTTTTTCAACGCTAATCACAAACACTGTGTAGATGCCTCTCTGCATCGGGTATTTGAAGGCTTGTGAGGGTAAATGAATGCAGCAAAATTCAAGGAGTTCATGGAGAAAACCTGATGCAGTGTGCAGCAAGAAATCTACGACTTTGCCGCAAACTTGTTTTTCCAGAAAGAGAATGACGCCAACCATAAAGCTAAAGCTACACACAAATGGCTTCCAAACAAATAATTTTAATGTCCTAAGATGCCTAATCAGAGTGTAGATGTCAATCTAATGGAGAATCTGTGGCTGGACTTGCAAGTTTTGCAAAGAGGAATGAGGTGAAATTGCAGTGAGGAGGGAGAGGAAATTAAAGTATTTAGTATTTGAGATTTGTTTTCACTTTGACATCAAAGGGTATTTTTCTGTGTCAAAACAGCCACATAACTATTTTTATTCAATGCTGTACGACAATGAAACATGAACACTTGTTAAAGGCACTGTACACAGGCACACACACACACACATGCATACAGTACAAACTCCCATCAGATGTCACCACTGTAAAATTGAAAATAATATTCATTAAATTCAATACAGAGAGTAACTGAGGACATTTTATACAACTTCAAATGTTTTCTGCAAAATGGAACTAAACCGACTGCATAACTGAGTTTTGATGGCGTCACCTCTGTATGACACCAGAAACTTGAAGTAGATTCAAACGTATAAAGGCTTAGTAACTCTGGGCTGAGGCTGAAAGGCTGTGGTTTATAGGCAACTGCTAATGTCTTTCTGTCTTTGCTTTTATTCCTCCAGATATGTTCCTCCCAGTCTATGAGGAACGAGCTGTTAAAAGTCTGTACAGTCAAACGTGATCGTACAGTAGCTGTTTGTTTTTTTATTTGACAATGTGAAAATGCTGTCTCAAAGTCAGTGATATGCCTTCAGGAGTAGGCATTTTATTTGCTTTTAAAATGTGTGTCTACAATGTCACCACACTCTCAGGGCACCTGTGAAATCGCTACCTCAGCCGAGCCTAAAAACAGATGCATTATAAAGAGTACTCAGCTCATTCCACATTCAAAGTGTGGACGCACACAAGAAAACAAAGCGCTGCAGCCTCACAGGGAAAGGGACAGCAAATCTACAGGGACAAAGTTCAGCAAAATGTTGAGTGTGTAATTTTGCCAAACTTCTGTTCCGTTACAAGTCACCCAAAAATATTTTATCTCCAGTGTTTAGTCCCACCCAGTAGTGACTCTCAAAGTACCACTGTTAAAATGACAGCGTGGGTCCTCAAATCAATATCCATCAAGCATGCAATAGATTTACTAGGGCAACAACCGAGTGAATAATGTGAAAATTGAGGAGGAGCTTGAATTACCTGTCAGAATATTAAGCCGCAGCTTGTCAAGGGATGTGAAGTTAATCAAAGGTAAATTATGTACAATTCAGCAAAGGGGCTCACAGTGTCTGTCATGTGATTGTACTGGATTGCATATTTTTCTCTGTTTCTTTAATAGCTTCCCTTGAAAATGTTCTCACAATTTCAGCTGGGACCTTTACGTGAGCTATGACATTAAATCTGGTGGCCCTTGAGGATGTCACATTGTTTTCTAGCCAAACACATATGCTATATTTAGACAAGGAAATTTGCCAGAGTACACTGCAAAAATATCCATCTTATTAGGGTCACTGAATGTAATACTGAGTCTTTCCTGTGTGTTTTATGAGGCAGGAGAAGAAGCCCAAACAGAGGGGTGAAAAATTTCACTTGTTTGACGAATTGTGTAGTTTCTAATATTTCAGTAAAAGGACATATTGAAAAACATGACCACATGGTTATGGAGATAAAAATCCAGTAGCTGATTTTCATCAAATGCATATTATAGGAAGCTTTTTTGTTTGTTTTATCTGAAAAAGCAAATTCGAATGGTCGTCATAATTTACTGTAAATCTCTAATTAAGATGGAGATTTTTTTACAGCGCACAGAGCACAAAAGGTACTTACTCCGCTTTCCTGGCCAATCCAACTGAGCGGCAGAGAGCGGTGGGAGTCTGGGGAACCAGGGTTTTGCAGCAAGGGCTCCTCTTGTTCTCCTCGGCGGGGTCCGGGCTGGCTTGGCTCGCTTTGGGTGACTGCGGCGAGGTGGGGACGAGCTGCAGCTGCTGCGGGTGGTGGGAGGACGGCGCAGAAGGGGTCGGATGATGCTGAGGCTGGGCCGATAGAGCGGGAATCTGCTGCTGCTGCTGCTGTTGCTGCTGCGGCGGCGGCGGCGGCTGCTGCTGCTGTGCCTGCTGGCCCAGGTGAACGGGAGCTTTGTTGCTCCCTGGGTGCTGATGGAGGTGAGCCGGCGCCTGGGGACTGGCGCTGCGGTGAGTCGGGTGATGGTGGTGGTGGTGATGCTGAGCGGGCTGCTGGACGTAGTGATGGGGGTCCCGCAACTGTCGGTTCTCCCCTATCAGGTCCTCCACCTTTCGCTCGAGTTCGTCAATGCGTTGGCGCTGCGTCTGGATCAGGCTTTGCTGGTTCTGGACGATAGTGGTGAGCTCCTTCAGGTAAAGAACGGCTTTCATTGGATTATCCAGCAGGCTCTCCATTACTGACTGTAGCTGTGGCCGTGTGCCTGGCTATGTTGACTTCTCCTCCAGCTGTTTCTAGCGCTGCGAACCGTCGATGAGGCCTCTGAAAGTGCGTAACCGGGATGCTCTGGCGGCCGTCTGACGCCTCTACGATCTGCTGGGGTTGGTTAGNCCCCCCCTCTCTCTCATTCTCTCTCGATACTTGGTGAGGATACCAGAAATGGTGCTGATGCAAGGGGAGGATCATCATCAGTGGAGTACGGAGGCGGGGCCGTAGTGGTCCGGTGATGTCAACACGCAGGGGAAAAACATAGCAAGTGAACCTATTTTGCACGTTTCAGATGTCCACTACATCTACAGATTTTAAATGTCATAGCATAAAATGTGTTTCGCCAAGTCTCTTCCACAGCAGGTCCCTCTTCGCTGACTAATTCAATACCTCAAGACTTCTGCTTGCCTCCAAATTATGCAGCTGAACAAAAATGCATGCCCCGGCCACTTTAAAAGTCTAGTCTTTAAAGATTTCAAGTAAGTAGTAAAGTAATCCCCACAGGGCTAACCAACCTGTGGATTCATTCAGACTGGTGTGAGGTGTGGTGGCCCTGAAATCTCAAGCACTTTATAAAACACATGTAAATCGACAAGCAAATGGAGAAAACATTAATTTGACAGCACATGTGCAGCATTTATAGACAGGTAAAAAACACTACAAAGTGAGAAAACACAACTAAATACAGAAACAAGCTGCAAGTTGAACAGAACATAATGGAAAACCACAAATGTTTCATGGGGACACTAAAAAGTGATGAACACTCCCGGACACACCTGGGACATATTTGTTGCCACGGTTTGTGGCTCATGAAGTTACTGAATTCCATTATCTGTCAGTTGTGTTGGAAAATGAGCAAAGTGTTTTTCTTCCTTTTAACATTTATATGATTGCATGATTGCATGAGATACTCAGATATTTGCTTTCAATCCAGTGTATGTATTTTCCTGTTACTAGATTAAAAATTCAAATCTAAATAATGCACTAAAGATGTTTAAACTAAATAAGGTGTTCTGCATTCGGTTGTGTTTTCTCACTTTTTTGTTTTCTAAATGCGGCAGCATGTGCTGTCAAATTCATTTAGATGCTTTCCTCATTTGCATGTCTTTTGGTATTTGTTTTCTTAAGTTGCAGTCCACAACATGGCAATGCCTGACATCGCTTCATTCAGTATCTCTTCATTTCAGGGGGATTTAAAGTCTTTCCCCCAAAATCTTGTAAAGTCTGCCTCTGGTGTTCTAGATGTAACTTCAGCATGTGAATTAAAGCCAGGAAGGCCCTCTCCCCATGTAAATGTGTGATATGATTAGTATCGCTTGTGGTCCTCTTTCTGTCACACAGCTGTCTTTGTGTGTTGGATGATAACTTTTTGGGGGGGGATGTTGCCCTGCAGGGCAGGAAAAGAATGGCATGCTGGAGAATGTATTAGCTTCCTTAACAGTACAGTATGATGTGGGTTCTTTTTAGCATATTCACATTCACCATTTTCAGGTTTCTTTTCGAATGCAAACAAATCATGAAGTTTTGGGGGGGAAAACTATACTCTGCTTGATCCAATTTGCAAAAGTTCATACTGCTATCTCACCATAGCAGGAGCAAAGGAGGCTGCCTTTCATTGTGTGCTTTGGTATCTCTGACTTTACCAAAAGGGAAATAAAAAACAAGTCAACCAGACAGATAGCATGCAAGCAGAGCAAGGAAAGGAAATGGGTTTTAGGTTTGCAGAGATGATCCCTCCTGATACAGAGTAAAGTGATATCTCACTGAGAGAGTGCTCAGCTGCTCTGGTTGATGTAGTGTGATTCTTTTCAGATTTGCACATTTGTCCAGTTGTTGCAATGCAAATGTGCAGTAATTTTTAGTCCTCATTAGACTATTGTTAAATGAATTATGTTTCTATGTGAAACCGGCCTTTGTGTTTGTGTTGTTCATAGTGGCAAGATGATCAAAAAGGAAAACGTATGTCACGTTTGTTCAAATCTTAATTTTTTATTCATGACTGGTAATTTTGAAATCTAAAGGTTGCCACTGATTCAGCATGAGTAAATTACTGTTAATTAGTTTCAAAGTCCAATGAAGCAAAGGACAGTCTGTCAAATTCATCCAAAACAGGAGTGACATTAATGATATGCTGTGATTACTGCTATTTGTTATGAGAAAACAGAAAAAAATTAAATGGATTTGTGTATTTATTTTGTATTGACATAAGATATTGTTAAAAGTTTCATACATACTTTTTAAAAACAGCTCAGAAGAAAAATAAATATCATATAACCTTGAGACTGTGAAATATTAGGACCACAGTGGTGAGCCAGCGTGGGTGCAGCCAGGTCCCTCCTTCCATATGGCTGCTTTACAAGCTGCATGAAGTGAAAAATGGCTTGTGCACCCGGCCAGCGATACATGGCTGGACGGAGACAAAAATGAGTTTTTCAGTGGAATTGTTAAAATGGAAATGGTGCCCGCAGTGACTTGGGTGCTGTTTCGACATCTGCAAATGTCCAGCCTTACTTGTTATGGACTATATGCTGGAAGAGGTGCAATTCACCAATTACTTTACACAGGAGTCTGAGGCCTGAGAGCGTCATACATCCTTGATCTGAAACGACAAGGATGGGGCACAAAGTGTGATACGAATAATCAAGTTCAATCTATACAACAGTTGTTAAGATGTTTCACTAAAATCCCAAAAGGTCAACCTCAGGGATCACCAAAGTCAGTAGGATTCAACCTCTATTGGATAGTTGTTAAGTCTGGACCAAAGTGGTGACCAACCGACAGACCGACATTGCCATCATTAGAGCCATTCTGCTTTGCTAAAAAAGCACACAAACCTAAGGGAAAACTCTTAAAAACCTGTACAACCTTACCGAGGTCACTGATATTCTTATCCCCGTTTCAAATTTCTCACTCCTGAAAAAAGTTTCAAAGTGTTAAAGTTTTGCCCCATCTTCGGATCCTCCTCCAGAACTTTCAATTTCCAAACTCTGTTGTATCAATATAGGCTTACTCCCTAGAGTGCTGTTGAATCTCGGGTTTGTTGCTAAGTTGAAAGTAGACCAGCGGTATTCTCTCTCATTATTCAGCAGTGTTTGATGCAGAGTGTAGCACACACAGACTGAGTGCACTGTTGTGAACCCAAAGCAACATTCGGAGAAACAGAAAGTTGCCTTCTAAACAAAGAGTGTCTGCTACAAACCAGGACTCCTGCTTTTTTTTTTAAATAGCCATGGCATTCAGCACCTACATGTATATTAGAAAAAATTCGTTTGAAATTCATACCATCACTACAGCATTTAGAGTGATTTCTCACTTTCCCTCTATCTTCAGACTAAACAATAAAAGAAAACTGCTTTATTCCTTAGCACTTTTTGGTGCAGCACTTCCCATTAATATTGATAAATGACTTGTTGCATGAATCTGACTTGACACAGAATGACAGATTTCATACCCTAAGATGATTCATTGGTCATGGGTGTTTTATGTGCCATCACTATCCGTTTGGCATGAAAAGTTTTAGGGGAAAAAACACAGTGAAAAAGGATTGATTTATCAAAATGAACCTGTCATTGCTGCCTTTTGTTCATGAATGATGCTGTAGAAATCAAGTAAGTTCACATAGTAAAAAAACGCATGGAGAGGGAAAAAGGAATTACACATTTTTCCAAGGACTTTGGGGCAGTAATGACACTAAGAGAAGCGATAAGAGCAGACGACACGATAAAGCAATTAATGTCAGGTAAAGATTAATTACTTGCAGCGCTACACTTCATTAGCGGCACTCTGCAGCAATGACAGTTGAACAAGTCAGCAAGTCATTGACACCATGCGCATATGGTAAGAACAGCACTGCACTTTAAATGATTTAGTCAAGTGACAACAAGGATTGTTTAGTATTTACACAGCATGCTGTGAAGCTGTAAGGTTTATTTAACTTCCATCATAACTGTCATGATGTAGAAATTAGGCCCTAAAGGTCATCATTTTAATATCAACAAGACAGTGAGGCTATACTTGGGCATAGCAGTGCTAAATGTTTACCATGTTTGCAGTCTTAGTTGAGTGTGTTAGCATGCAAACATTTGCTAGCACAGCTGTGGTTCGTGGGGATGTCATTCGTTTTGCAGGCATTTTGTCATAAACCAAAGTACTGCGCACATTATTTACCTGATGATGACGGAAAAGTCAGAGAATCAACAAAGGTATTATATTTCATCTTGATGGGGACATGAATCTCAAATTTCATGGCAATCCATCATGTAATTGTTGAGGCATTCACTTTGATTTGGGTATATATTCTCACTTTTCAGTCTGAGGAGCTCACATGATTTGTCACTTCTAAAATTAGGTTAAGAGGTCTAAAAAGTCTCTAAGTCACAGGGTCTGCAATGAAAACTGTGTGTGTATGTTTAGTTGGGTTAGGATATGGGTGTGTTACGCAGACTGCAGATTGTGTGACATCACTGCCCACTCGACAGGTTTTCCACAAAGTTGTGTGGTACCTAGTTGTGGTTTTGTCTGCTCTGCCAAAATGTACACTCTGAAGTTTATCAACACAACCACACACAGATACACAATTTAAAGGATACTTTACTATACTATTCTTCACTTTTCAATTTTGTAACGTTTGATTGCATTTCACCCATAGGAGGCACTGCAGTTAAACATACCATTAAATAGCTAATACTTGTTATTCTTGTACAATATAATATATTGTAATAATTTATAACATGATTTCTATATTTCCCAAAAATCGGCTTTCAGCATCAACTTGACTGTTACAGAAGCTTGACTGTTTTTTTAGCCATTTGGAACGACTGATCTTGTCCAAGTAAGACTTTGGCTGTTTGAATCCTAACTTATGAATATCATACAATTGTAGCTATACTGTAGAGAGGCAGACACATGCAGTATTTTGGGTAAATTTAGAGTTATGAGCCTAACGTGCATGTCTTTGGACTTCAGGAGGAAACTGGTGCACCAGGAGAAAACCCACACAGACACAGGGAGGATCATGCAAACTCCACACAGAAACAAAGCAGAGTGTTTCGGTGATGCTGCAGTGCTAATCACTGAGCCACTGTGCTGCCCTCAACTTTAGAGGATTGGAAGGTGGAGGAAAGGGGGGTGTGCGAGGAAGGGTGGAGGGTCCAGAGATGGAGGAGGGCGGCAAGATCAAAGGAGTGAGGAAGATTGAAAAAATCGTGTGTTCTTCTCTGTCTTCACTGTTATTTTCATCTCCGCTTTCTCTTCCTTTTCTTTCTTTTTAATCTCCTTATCTTTTTTACTTTTCTCTTTCTCCACCTTTGTCTGTTCAGTCATCATCTTCTTCTTGTGAGACAAGAAACCTCTTTTCTTCTTCATTTTCAGGCAGAGCTCCTCCAGTTATTCTTTCCCTACCTCTACAGTCTTTTCCCAGCTCCGGCCTTTCCCTGCCTGTTTTTTTTTTACCTCCACCTGTTGTGTACTGGTTTTCCCAGCTCTGTATTGCTGTACTTCTCTTCCAGAGCGCTGTTTTTAGCCTCCAAGCTTTTCTCGGTGTGGATGAATTCAGCTTCTTTGCTCCGCAGCTACATTATTTTTGTCATCATGGACCTTGTTGCAAAATCTCTCCTTTTTAGCCAATATTTCATTGCTACTTTGCAAGAGACTGTCTATCTGCCTGGCCAGGCAATGGTTCTCCTGGAGAGCTTCATCAAGGGCATTTTGCATAAGGCGAGAAGTTGGCCGGTCCAGACAAGCAACCCGAATAAATCTAACCCTGTTTCAGTAGCAGATAGTCTGTTGGAGACTGCATTGGTCTCTAGCAGACTGTGGTTGTAGTAGACTGGTCTGAAGTAGACTGTATGTGACTTTGAACCGATCCAGAAGGGCTTCAAGATTTCTAATTTAAATTTAAATATTGAATCCAAAAGAGTAAGGAAGGCCCACAGTGGACGTTGAAAATACTGCAGACACTTCTCAGTACACTGGTGAGTCCAGGTAAAACCCATTATTCTTCATTGATTTTCCCAAGCATGTCTACACAGAGGAGGAGATGGAGATAAAAGAGAAGCAGAGTAACAGAAGGAGTGTTAAGCTTTTATACAAGTGAGATGTGGATTATGAGAAAGGGTGTGCCACTAAAGACATCTGAAATATTTAGTACATTCAGTTTAGTCAGTAGTTTTATGTAGTGGCAACTATGTCAGAGGATTATGGAACAGGGAGCAAGTATTTTTAAAAACCCACAAAGACTTAATGTTTGGTGCTGTTTGTGCAAACCTGTACCTCCTTGATGGTACTTTTCCAACATCTTCCATGGGGGTAAATTCCAACATCACTATTAATAATTTATTGAGACAGGCTGTTCACACAGTCGCTCCAGGGAGACTTGAGGCGACATATGATCGACTGAGCGAGTTTTTCTCTTTGTTTCATGTAGAGGGTTTTTATTCCTAGATTTAGTTCCCCCCATAAATTACAAGCAGTTTGCTATCTTGTCCATAGTATGCAGACTCTGGGAAAGGCTGGAGGTTTGTTTTTAAATATCCTAACGGAAAAATAGCTCTGACATTGTTCCAAAGTCGAGAAACATGAAGAATGCTGTTTAACTTGTTTCCGAAACCGTTTAAATCGCAAAACCCTGCACAGATTCAGAAATAAAAGGAATTAAAGTACCAAAAAAATGTGATTCCAGTTGTCTCTCCAACAAATCGTCACTTGTAAGGACAGGATAAATGAAAAGAAATTCCAATATGAATGTTTTAGAGAATATAAGAATATAAGATCTGACTTTTACGCATTTGTTCATAGCACTTCCAAAGCTTCCACCTGAAAAAAGCAAGGAGAATCTTTAATGAATGCATCTTTTTGACCCCTGGCCAGCTTTGGTAACTAAAACCAATACCCATCAGCCCCCTCTCCCTCAGAGGAGATCAATAATGAGAAGAGAGCAAGGCCACAGGATGTATATTGTGGATTAACTTTAACCATTAGAAGTGATATGTGGGAAAGTGCAGATGGATAGTGTGGTGCTGGGATTAAGATGCACATTGGGTGCATATATTAAGCACTAAGTGCTAAGTGTCATTGATTGTCACATTTTATATGGAGCCCCTCCCATGACGAAAATTAGAAGAGAGATTCTCGATTGTGTCCCTGAGGGTCTTGACTGAGAATTTAGTAAGACACATGTTTAGGGTCAATGAATTGTGTGTGGTGAAATAGCACCTTAAAACAATACAGTAACAAACTCTCCTTGGGAACCATTGGCCTTTTACCATCTTTGAAATCATATACACCTACAAACAAGAAAGCAATTCTGAGTGAATAAAACAGTCTGTTAAAATGTCTGTGAATACTTCATATTGCAAGCAAGTGGGAACCTCTGGGTCTGAAGAGTGAAGCCAATCCGGAAGTACATTAAACCTGCATTCTTTATAATGAACAGCAGGGGGCGACTCCACTAGTTACAAAGAGAAGTCTGATTCCATTAGAAATAATGATAAAATTACCCTACTGCTCACTTGATTTGTTACCACAGTAAACACTTTCCTAATGAGATTAACATCTCACTCATTAGTTTTAAGTCTTCTTCAATACACCATGATGCTCATTTAGTAAATTATCATGCCATTTACATAAAATTAGACGATAAAGCACGGTATGCTTTATGGCAGGACTACCTTGTGATTGAGAAGTCGCTACCATGGCAAACTGACAATGAGACTAAAGGCAACTTGTATCCACTGCACTGTGCACATTTAACCAGAGCCATTGACAAAGCTTATTAGGATAGGCTTATAAGATCCGATTTTTTTTTTGCCAGTTCACATTGTTGTATAAATGTGGCCCATATCAGACTCCAGTCTGTACTGTCCATGGTCTGACAGTGACCCGCATGTGCAGAAGAATAACACGACATCACACACAGCACGCTGCTGTACAGAAGTAAACTAGGAGCAACAGAGGATAGCTCCAGTTAGCCGTATTATGACAAGTGAACAACTTTGTTTTCATTACGGTTTCTGGTGCTGTCAACTGCCCCACAACTCACTATGTCTCTCTCTCTCTGGCTCCACTGCCCCCACAGATAAGCTGTCTGCACGTAACTCAGAAGAGAGCTCGCGATCTGGTGGATTTCAGGTGTAAGAAAGGGAATTTGTGAACAGATGATAGCAAGGTAGAGGAGGTAGAGGAGAGTTTAATTATTATTGATTTGTTGACTAGTATTTTGAAGCCTCGAGTTTGGCATTTTTGCTGTCGCTATCCTGATTCTTTGCAACCAGGCACCGGACATGATGATATTTGGACAAGATGGGTGGCAGTAGTTAGCTTGGTTAGCAAGGTGCATTCATAATTCACGTTAACTGTGATTTTAGCCAGGATGCTAATTTTGGCTTGCAAAAAACATGCTTAAAACTAAGGCTACGTTCAGACTGCAGGCCAAAGTGACCCAATTCCAATTTTTTTTTTTTGCCCATATGTGACTCAGATCCGATCTTTTTATTTGATTTTGCAAACTTTCATATGTGGTCCAAATCCAATACAGATCAGATTTTTTAAAATATGACCTGGGTCTGGACACTTTGGTTGGAATTGAAGGACTTTGATTTCACTCTAGAGCAGCTGTTGTTACAGTTCTGCTGTAGTCTGAGCCGCGGTAAAAGAAAAAGCTCCTCAAAAAGCCGGCAATGTCACAGAGACTACTTCCACTTTTTTATACAGTGTAGGTTGCAAAAGAGAAAAAAATGCCAATATTCTGCAGCTCATTCCAATGTCAACTTACTTTCCTCTAGCATTGTTCAGCAAGGTAAATATACTGTGTAAGGGAAACAAAGACATGGTGGTACACAGGACAAGGCCTGACCTGCTGTGAACCACCACTGAAACATCCCTGAAACAGATTTTGCCTGAGAAACACAAACTCAGAAAATATTTAGAAAGAGCCTCTCACTCTGGTCCCTCTTACAACTCATTGTGTTTTAGAAAACTCATTCTGTTCATTTAAGGCAGCAATCATGTGAATGTGATATGTATAGTGTGAAAGAAGTCGAACGCAGTGATTCTGCAGTTCTTCTCAGGTCTACGTAGCATTTAAGCATCTTTCAGCTTATTGTTTTGGTTTTATAGTCCATGACTTTTCTTGTTTTGGTTCCGTCTCACTGCTCTCATCATCCTCATTTGCAGCTACATACAGCTGTTGTTAGCAAAACAAAAAGCTGCACTGTATGCTATCAGCCCAGCACCAAGCACCAGACAGAAAAAATTAGCAGCTAGCAAACATAGAGTAGTGTTTATGAGCTGAAGACCCCGATTTTCCCCTCAGGAGTAGGTGGAGAACAAAAGCCGAGCTAAAAGCGGATGAAAATACTGGACTCGCCACCTGATGAATGCAAGTATTCATCAGAACACAACTCCAAAAAATGCTAATGTTGTTATGTGTCTAGGTGTGTTAGCAGGCCACTGTTTGCTTACATGTTAGCCATATTAACTTAACAAAGCAATACTTGGTCAAAGGGTAGCCAAAACAATGCATTTAATACTTAAATCTCAAATGTGACAGTTTGGCATAATACCAAAACCAAACGTGTGCCAATTTATAAGCTCCTTTTCTACATGTAAGTTTAGAAGCCTGTATAATATGGATATTCAAATATGAAAAGTGCTGGTGCATCAATGCCCAATACAAACTCATTATTAAAGCTCTGCTAGAATACAAAAAAGTAACAGAGCCTGGCTCATCAGGCAACTTGTAGTTCAGTTCAGTTGCAAAGTGAGGTTAACCCAGAATCTTTTAGTTGGGTCAAATGGATTAGCAATGAATAATAAATGTGTGACTTCTTCGTTTTGTTTCCACTCATTTCTATCTGCTGTTTGTGAATGTTCCACTGAGATTTACCCCTCACTCTGAATCCAATTAACACTTTTGACTTAGGGGAGCAATTTGCTTATTATGTGTGTGTGTGGGTGTGTGCGTGTGTTCCTTTCTGTTTAAACGCTTGAATCCGCCAGTCTAATGCTTTTTATAAAGCTCTTTTTCTGTCATTACCTCCCAATATAGACCAACATTTAAAAAGAAACAGGATTTGCCTCAAGCTGCTTATTTGTCACATCACCACATAAAGCCGTAAACACATGTTGTACAGTAGCTAGTTAGTGCAGAGGTCACAGAAATGGGCTTGTCACAGGAAGGTCTCCAGTTTGCAGCACCAAACCAACAGGGAAATACATTTCTCCCTTGCCCTCTTGAAAAACAATGTCGTGGTGGTTATTTCTGTGCCACAGCACCCCTTCTCCTCAAACTACAGAAATTAAGGCTATTTTATCTTGTTCTCACTCATGAGTCCATCATAAAAATTACCAATCTTAGTATCTGTATACAACTAAATTGCTGCAATGCATGTCTGTAAGGATGTTTACCCCTGACCTCAGACATCACTGAGGTACAACTTCTATATACCGGCACTTGAGTATCATCTGCAGGCTCTTTTCCTTTTCTAAATTACCTCATGTTCTTCAGTCAGAAAGAGAACCATGAAAATTCTCGCTCATTAAAAGGACAAAACCCTTGATCCATATAAAGTTGGATATGTCGTGGTGACAACCTGGGGTGGACTGGGAAAGAAAAATGGGCTTTAAATTTGTCCCTGGTCAGCCCATTCTCCAGACAAAGCATTTGGTGGAGGCTCTGGGTTTTTAGAGACCTTTATACCTGCATTCACAAAATGAACCATTAAAATACATTTAAAATACATTTTCAACACTAGAAACACATATATTGCTCTCTTCAAGTAAAGTAATCACCTCAGCTGAGCCCTTGAGTACAATAAATAAAAGAAAGAAGCAGTCTAAGGCCTCTGCTTTTGGCATCCATATTTGAAGAGGCATTGACTTCCTGGACCTTTGTCAACACCAGTATGAGTAATTAGTATAAGGATATTATGTTAATAAAACACTAAAACATAATCAGTAAAATATTAATATTATTAATATTAAGCAATAAAATCTTTTCAGCACCACCTTTGTGTTTCATCGCATATTTCTATCCATGATTTTTGAAGCACAAAATAACCAGGCTAGGGGTTAGATCTGTGTTTCAACATTAGACTATGTTATGGTATGGAGTGTGTGATTGATTGACATAGCCAATCATACTAAAACAGCCCTGCCGCACCCCCATTTGAGCCAGTAACCACACACTATGGGCCAGTCAATCAAGTCACATACCAGTCGATTTTTAGCTGCAGTTTTTTGTCTCTATTTTAATACTATGTGGTCGGCCTGTCTTTTAGATAAAGAGAGGTGACAGCATGACAATCAAAGAAGGTGCAACAGTGACAATTAAAGGTGATTCATATACAAAACAAATATCATATATAACATACAACAAAGGTTACAAAAACAAAAGATTCCCTGAGAACAGCAAAAACAATGAGGTGTTGGTAGATAGCAGGATAAGTCTATGAAAAATCAAAAACAAACTACCGCACACTGATCTGACCCTAACCCTAACCCTGATCAAATAAATTAGTAAGTCAGATCAGTGTGCGGTAGTTTGTTTTTGATTTTTCATACAACAAAGGTTATTCAAATATGGGTGAGGATTGGACAGGTGTGGTCATGCCACATAAAATGACGGGAAAAATAAAACAAACCCGGCCTAATTAAGCCACAAACAAAATACAAACAAAAGGCTCAATTATCTTATCTACAAAGTACACTTAACCAAAGGTGGCACCAACCTATAGGCCTTGTATTTCTAGACAGAAATAAACTGTGTGAGTGAAAAATGTACAGGGTACCCCAAAGTTACCTACGTCCAACCTCCTACCATAAAGCCTACTTTTCTTCCAAGGACACTCATACACAAATCAGTCGCATGGTCAGAGGATGAGAGAGTGTGAACGTCTGCTTGTTTTTCTTCTCCTCTGAAGTTTTACAACTGATGGCATCCATGGTGTTACATTACTGCCACCTCTAGTTTTTAATTTCCTCTCAGCGTCCATAATCACCCTCAAAAAAACAAACCATTTCCTCCCTTCAACACTGTCTCCACATTCTAATATACTTTTAACAGGGTTCATTTCCAGCCTTTTTGTTTTTGTAATTGTGTTAATATTTCTTGTCCTTCATGTATAAATTTCCTGCATGTTGTAAACATTTGTTGAATGTTTTCATCCTCCTGGAACTGCCCTGACCTGTTGGAGGTTTTCCCTTGATGAAAAGTGTACTGTGAAGGTTGCTGTTTCCAGTTCTCAGCCTTCTTATTATCACTTGCTCCTTCCGTTTTTTGCTCCCCTACTTCTTAGCATGTCTGCTCTGTTTTGGATTGAGTGTAAATGTATCCCATTCCCATGGTGTCCCAGGACACCAGAATCTGTTTGGACCAACATGACTATGACATTTGTCCCCTGCCAAACAATTCTAGAGTTGATAAATAATATTTCATAAAGCAAGTCCAGATGTCTTCAGGCTGTACATGTCTTAATATTTATGAGGGCTGACACAGAACCACTACATATTAATATTTCATGACGATATATTGCATGATGATTGGTTTGCTTAAGAACTGCTGGATCAATTAGCAGCACGGCCAGACAGCATAGGCAAAAGCCAGCCACCCTGAAGAGGATGCATAAGAAAACACATGGGGAGGGGGAGAGACAGAAAGCAGGAAGGAAAACAAGCACTGCCTGCTTGGCACGTAACAGGCCCAATTGTCCAGTGGCCCACCGTGAAAACTCCCAGTACTGATCCTGAACCGGATGGCCAGTCCAATCACCTGTCATAGAGGTCTAGTTTGCCGAGTTCTACCTGAATGTTCAGTGCCTGCTCTAGAAAAGTGCCTTTAATTCAACCTGTCCTGTCTGATTTTCTATATTTGGTTGCTCTTCCTTGTTGCCAAGTACCTGGACTGTGAGAAGATATTGATATTGGGGAAATTTATTTTCATTTAAAATTTACAAGAAAATGATTTATAGGTTTAGTTTCACATGTTGGTTTAAAAGAGTATCACTGTAACATTTATTTTTCAGGGGTTGGAACAGAGTGTAACAAATTGCATTTTTTAAAAATAACCTTACACTTTTGCTTACCACTTTTGCTCCTTTGTGAAGTGTACACTTATCTTGCTGAAGGACATTTTGACAAGACACATGACTGCTTGCGTACACAACGTTAGCTGCTGGAGGAACTGAGCCTGGCCAGCTCCCACTCATAGGGCAGTCATGTCTAATCACCAGGCCACCCTCTGTTACTGTCAAATATATTCCAATATTATCCCTCCCCCACCCCCCAAGTCCCTGCAGCAATAAATGCACTGCTCATGCTGGATGTTGAAGATTAATGACATCAATCACGCTTCTTCATCAGCGACACACATACCTACTGCAAACAAAGTAATCTGCTTCTGTGTTTTCTTTGCAGACTTAACACTCATTTTTCTTTTCCTTTGGGTTTCCATGAGTGAAATGAACTAGCGCTGCTTAGAGACACTGAGGTAATTATTTATTGTCAGGCTCCACTCCGTCCATCTTACAACTTGTGGAAATATTTTTATATTTTACCCTCTAAGGGTGGGTGGGGAGAGTGTTGCAGCTGGTGTGAGCAGAGCAACGGGTATAGGACCCAAATGCAGACAAATAGGCAGAGGGGAGCGGTTCAGGGATTTATTGCCACAATGAAGGTATCTATAAGCTTAGTCAGTAGCTCAAAAGCAAAAATACTTGGAATGAAAGAAGGTGATGGGGAAAGCAGATAAAGTCGGAGGGTGTCTGTGGATGGATGGAAAATGGCAATGAAAGGGACTTTGGAATTGGGAATGTGGCTGGAGAGGAGAGGCAGACTGTGACCGAGGGAGTTTCTTTTGTGTTATGTTGTTTACGTTCGGTTTTAATTTTACTTTTATATCTAAAAATCACAAATCATGGATCCAGGTAGAGAAACGCCCAGGTCAACAAAACCACCACTCTACGGAGAATACCTGGATAGTGGATAGTCTTCTAATAACACTTTGTATGTGTGTTTTGCTCTGAAACAGGCAGTAATTGACTCAATTTTCACACTACAAACATCTTTTCATAAATTTAGTTTTTTCACCAGTTTTTATGATGAAGTGTGACATATTGTTCTTCAACTTCTTCAACCATTCCTACAAAAACAATCTTTGAATGTTCACTTCCAGATGAGCAACAACAGTCTGTCATTCTAAAATGTAAAACTTACCAGATAAACTTTTGACAGTCTTGTTAGGAATGAGGAAACTGCACATAAGCCAGAGAATTAAAATGAGAAATTTAAGACCAATTTTAAGATAAATCATTAGTAAGTGTTCTGGGATTTTACTGAATTCCCATAGCTCAATACATCCACTTTTCAGTTACCTTCAGTTACAGGTGTACTTTATAACTCCGATTGTAGTCTGCCACCAAGTGGCGCTGACAGTGAAGCACAGTGTGTCACATTCCACAAGCAATACTAACTGTGTTGGTTTAAATTTTCACAGGCGTCATGACCTTTTGCATTTACACTGTTCTGTCACCATGTGGTGTTGACATGAATCAACACTGGATAGCACATCTGGAACATTCGTTCTACATAAAGGTCGCTCTCATCAGTGCCTATTTAAAGAAACAGAGTGTGTGTGTGTGTGTGTGTGTGTGTGTGTGTGTGTGTGTGTGTGTGTGTGTGTGTGTGTGTGTGTGTGTGTGT
>JAPMOB010224782.1:14073-27965 GCA_029875015.1 Lepomis gibbosus | reverse complement strand
CACACACACACACACACACACACACACACACACACACACACACACACGTACACACACTACTCTCCGTCTCATGACTTCTGTTCGTCTCCTGTCATCAACTCTTCTTCCTTCCTATTTGAATCTATTTTTCGTCTAAATTAACTTCTAGGCTCGTCTTTTCCTTCAACTAACAAGCAGTGATATGTTAAATTATCACAACTACAACGACACATCATGCAAAATTACTTTTTTGAGAGTGTTTTACCAGTTTATATTATTTGTCAGGGATTTTTAGGTAGGCATTATAATGTAAGCAGCATTTTTAAGAGCTGGTCCAAGTGGGGGTCTTCTTAACTTGTTTATATGCTGGACAGGTAAGAAAATACCTAACAGATACAGAATATAGCAAAATGGTGGTGTAGTGTGAAAGATAATGGAGTGTGTTTTACTTTTGACCATATTATGTTGTTTCAATCCACACAACGCTGCACAGGATGAGCAGAGATAAAGATAATGGGTGGATGTTTTGTATAAATATTATATATTTTTTACATACTTACAGTAACCATATATTACATATAGTTACTGTAGGCCCCACAGCTGAGCACGTAGGCGTTTGCGCGGTGAAATGGTGAAATGAGTCTGGCTAAATTAAGGGGACTGGTGTTGGTGCAGCGCTGTACACACTACTGAAATGGAGCTCGAGAGACGGACAAACAGAACACATCACTTAGTTTGATCTGACAGGGGGTGTTTTTTGCAGTGAGAGTTGTTTTCTATAGGCAGCGCTGCTAATGTGCTTAATGTGAGTTAAATGCGCTCTGTCTGATCGCCCTGTTTGCGTAATGTGGTTGTAAATAGAACTTTCTGCCCTAATTCCACTTCCCCCTATTGTGGACTGGACACACACAGACACAAGGGACACAACAGTGAAGTGAAAGGACAAACATAAACAGCTGTTTTAAAACACCCCCTCTGAGTTTTAGTCATTATTGTGAATGCTCTTCTTAACAGATGTAAATAAATAATTGCTGTGAGACTTTGTTTAGTTTTAGCACCTTGTCCAATGTGCTCCGGGCATTGTGGATTTTTGATGCATTCTGTGACTGTTTCTCTCCCTGACCACCAGAACAGCACCTTCTCTGTGTTCTAGGACCTCCTCATTTACAAATTAAGCATAGCATTGTTATGCATTTTACTGCCAATTGGCAGTTGGAGTATTTGGGAAAGACTTATATAAAACATTGATTAGTGCAGCTTTGCAAGATCACCTCCATGTAAATAAACACACACAAAGACTACACACACATACATACACTCCACACAGAGATCGATTACTCACTCACCCCCTCTGTATGGCTTCCAAGTGTAAAATTTTCCCCGGAAAGGAACACTGTCAAAATCAGAGCACTGAATCTCCCGGAAATCTAGAGCGCTTGCAGGACACTCCTGTAACACATACATTTATAAATACACATACATGCACCACAATACCATCACATTGCGGCCACCACCACCATACCGGTGATGATGGTGAAGAGCAGCAATACTCACATCAATATTGCAGGACCTGAAGCGCTTTCTCTCGCCCAGACAATACTTTCCACCGATAGTTGGCCTACAACCAAACACAAAGAGAATCAGGCCAGTCAGTAATATCTGAGTACAAAAACACAATCTAACCTCCATCACATCGCCACACAACACTGGCTCTCTGCTTTGTCTGCCCTTATCAAGGTGTTTTCATTGTAGTTCTCTTTTTAGTGTTTTCTTGTCTTTCACAGAACATCACAACAACATCTGTACGTACATAATATTAAAAACAAAAAATAAAAAACAGGAGAGAGGGACACCAGAGCCAGCCACCCTCAAATGGCTGCCTCTACTAACCTTTCAACAAAATGAAACAGAATGGAGCCAAAGCAAATTTGCAAACGATGCTCAAAAAATAATACGAAAGAACACCGTTGGCCTCAGATTTGGTTCAATTCATTCTCAGTTTAATTAATTCAAGATGAGGGATCTGGTGACTTTGATTTAAAAGCAAGTCTGCTAGTCATTTGGTGATGATTTAGACTACTTTCTAAATTATTTCATACACCATAAAAACAGTCACACTGCTGCCTGGGAGAAGGTCCTGGAAACGTTACATTACAACTCAGTAATAACATAATAACTTTTGTGGGGTAACAGTTTGATAATAAAGAAGTAATAATTAAATAATACCATGTAATTACCAAAGTAATAACCAGGTAATAGCTTGGTATTAACAATGGGTAAATCTGGGAAATTTTAAACTGAAATTCCTTTTTGCTTTCTGTGTTCTTTTGCTTTAGATAAAAACGTCAGCTAAATGACTGAACGTAATGTTCTTCCTGTGTCTCTAGTTTTATTTGAGTGCTTCTGTTTCCTCCCACAGGTAAAACTGAGATTTCTCAGGATGTAACCATCCATGCATTGTCAACTGCTTATCCTGCGTACAGGGTTGCGGGGGGCTGGAGCCAATCGCAGCTGACATCGGGCAAAAGGCGGGGTATACCCTGAACAGGTTGCCAGTCCATCACAGGGCCACACATAGACAACCAGGCACAGGCACCCCTAAGGAAAGTTTAGCGTCACCAATTAACCTAGTCAGCATGTCTTTGCACCCGGAGAGAACCCACGTGGACACGGAAATGCATACAGAAAGGCCTGGAACGACCAGGGTTCGAACCCATGATTTGCTTTCTAACCTCCATCACATCTGACCGCACCGCCCTCAGGATGTAACCATCTAACTTTATCTTGACCGGTGTCAATTTCCAAACTGGAGGTATCGACCAATACCTGTGTTGTTTTTCTTCTATATACTGCAACTCATTATTTGGTACTGGTTGGGATCGAGGTGACACAAGACTGTAAGTAACCAACGTTCCTTTTAAGCTGTTTTTCAATTTTAATTATACATATCTAGAATGTGCAAACAGAATCAGCTTTCATAACAACAGTGCTTATAAACAGTATTTAAAGTAGATCTGTCACTTCTGGACAATATTTGAAACTTTCAATAGGGACATTATTAACACAGATAAAGATCCACTTTATTGTATCAAAGCCTCATTATAATTTACTATGTAAATAGTTTGCCAGTATTTCTACCAGTTTACAGAATAAAAATAGAAGTTCTTATTCCCAATGTGGCTTTCTCAAGCCTAAATCCACCTTGGAGTTTGATATTCTGATTGGAAAACAAAGTCATATCCACCTGTCCAACAATGAAAAATGTAATTTAAGTTGAATATTTTTTGTATATTTATCTTAATACAACACTCCCAAGCCAAATGTATGTATTTGATGTATGTAATGTACACGAGTGACTACACTGTAAGTGACTGGGGATAAAATCTACAGTCCTCTTTCTGTGCAATAGTGTGCCTCAGTGTGCCTGATTTAGCCACATTAAGTGAGAATCTTTATAAAAAATACTTTTTAACACAAAATTCCTCTTTGTGTTCCCATGGAGGGTATTTTCTTTCTAAGCTGTGGTGGAAGGATATTTCCTGTTAGTTTCGGGTACGCTATGTAGTTTTCCAGGACAATATACTGTCAATAAACCCTAGCTGATTGTAAAAGATAACCATTCAATTTGTAAACTCTGACTGCTGATGCCTTTTATTATCTTCTGAAACTGAAATTTATAACACATTTTTGTACAGAATGAGGTATGTGGATTTTGTCTCCCATCTCTTGTGGTGTAGTGGCTCTATGAAAGTATAAGTCAGTACAGAAAGGAGGAGCAACAAATAACTCATTGTCATAAAAAAATTATTGCCTATCTTAATTAGCTGGCCAATTTTACTGTTGCATTACAAGACCTATTCTACCTGCTGATCCTGAGATATCCAGTCATTTTGAAGTTAGTAACTTGAGTTTTCCACCAGTTAAGAGTTTTTCACCACAAGAGTGGTGCATTTCACCCATACCTGGGGCTGTCACAGTGTCTGATGGAAGAGGAGACTCCTCCTCCACAGGTCCTGCTGCACTCCTCCCAGGCTGACCACAGACCCCAACCTCCATCCACGCCCTCAGGACGAGTTCCATACGCCACACACACCCTCTTGTAGCACCACTGCAGCACAAACATGCATATAATTACAGCATTCCTTAAAAAAACATTTCTGTTCTGTTCCATCACACCCGAAATGAAATAGTAAAAAGGTAAAGATTTGTAAATATATAATAAAACTGACCAATCTTGAGAAGAATATCGGAGAAACAAAGAACAGAAGATAACCCACAACCCTGAGAAAAAGGTTTTTTTTATTTTTTTGTGTTTTTAATTGTGTTTTTTTTTCTTAAAATGATCAATTGTACAAATATTTTTATTGGAAAATGTGTTATCCAAACAAAACAACAACCACGATGAGTCATTTTTTTCTTGTAAGAAGCAGTATACCCAGATGGACAAAATCATCCCACCTACATCAGCCACATAAATTCTTTTTTTCCCCACTTAAAAAGAATAACATAAGAAAAGGTCCATTTCAGTATTTACCCCTTTCTCTATGGTGTTGGTCTGACAGATAGTTCCCTCTGCAGCAGGAATGCTGCTGGTGATGCAGCGGTTGCTCTTGCTCATGCACCAAAGTTCACTGCAGACCTCCTGTGTGTGTGAGTGAAAGGATAATTAAATCACAGGAGAGAGGGGAAAAAATAAGAACAAAGCAAAGAGTTAGACAACCTGTCAGGGTGTTTCTATATGAGCTCATTATAAAGAAGATCAGACACACTCTTGTTCCCCTTCCTCTCTGTTCCCTCTACAGCAATGCCTATAACACATGGGAGTTATGTTTTATTGTGTACATATGCTCTGACCACATAGTATTGATAATAATGAGTCTATAAAGCAGTGTGCTGTTCCAGATGTCCATTTGCTCTGAATCTGGCCCTGTAAAAGTGGACCATGCAATAAAGTGGATGCTTTTCAGCAAAGGTATTACAAGATATTTCACACTCTCAAAGAGGCGGAGCGCTAGAGAATCACAAATCAGGAGTGAGCAGTGAGATAAAAAAAATGTAATTTAGATTGAGTCAACTTAAAGAGAAAGATCAACGAACAGTGAAGCATTTTATACAGACAACCCATGTTCACAAATAGCAATTGATGAGATCATGTGTGAAAGAGCAAAAGAGATAAGACAGTAAAAATGTTGCAGAGCTAAACATTTAATCTAAACCAAAGTGTAGGGTTTGGGACCCAATAGGGCACTGGCATTAAGCTAGAGGTACTAAATTAAAAAGCGAAAGGTGCTTATTATTTTAATCTTGAAGACATTTATTATCATTAAAGAAGCTTCCACGGGTTTGAAAAATATCATTATTTCTACAGTATGATCCAGTATGAGTACACAGTATGAGTAATGCTCCATTTTAAGCTTTCTACATCTATTTGTCTAATACTTTTCTTTATGACCAAATACCTGAAAAACTAATGACATTCCTATCAGTCTTAACTGTACACAGCATGTTAAAAGTAATTTTGATCATATTAGTTTGATGATGTTAGCATTCAGCTCCTCATATTATATCATATCTTGCATTGATGTGATGAAATTCCTTCATTTGTCAGGTTTTAATTGCCTGGATTAGCCCAAAAGAGACATTCCTGTCTGGTTATGTTTACAAGTGACTTTCTGTATCAAGATATATAATATACACTGTATATTGTAATATAAAATTACAAGCACGGTGATTGCTCATATCAGAGAAGAGTGGAAAGGTAATTTGAAAGATGAATGAAAATTGGGAAAGAGTAGACAGAGCACTCACCGCATATTTACATTGTCGAGATCTGACGCCGTACTGGAAGCGGCACTGTTCGTCTGCGTCATAGGCCTGACCTGGTGCTGTGGTGGGATACACAAACTCCTGCTTGGGAGGGACGTTGTTCAGACAGGAGCCCATACCTGAGCTAAAGCACACCAAACAGAAGAGAAACATTTGTGAGATTAAAATATACAATAACTGGCAATGTTTTAGTCTTTTGTTCTGAGAATATCCAAATTAAAACAGTTTTATTGAAAAACCAAACTGGCTACAGATAATTTAATTAAAGTGGATTTGCCTACTGTCAAATTCCATCAGTTACTGGAGTGTTTCTCTGACCATCAAAAATGTTACTCTGACATCCAAGTGAAATTTTCTGTGTCCAACCTCTAATTAACAAATTATTTGTGGTGTTGCAGATATTTGATAGGCTGACTCACTCCAGAAAGCTGGTGATGTAATCCCGGCTACAGGCGGACCAGATGAATGGGTTTGTCTTCATGGTGATGTGGTCAGCCATCAGCTTGGCGGTCTCCTGGCTGCGGGGCCCACAGGCGTTCCCCATACCGTCATGATTCATCCCAAACCTAAAGCCGATGATGATACAGTGACAACACTTTAAGCCTGTGTGGACCGGTAATAGTCCCTGCAGCAGGGATGGGGACAGTGGAAAAAAGATCACTGTGGATAAACAAGCGGGATCTAAAGAACAGACATGTTGTAGTGGTTTGATTGTCAGAAATGGGGTGCCAGTCAGAGCCTTGTCTGACAAAATTAATTAAAATAACATCAAACCATAAAAAGGATATAGGACCTTAACTCTGAATCATGAAACCAAAGGAAAAAGAATTATTCACCACAATATGAAAAACTATAATCAAGAGCTTGTAACTAGGGCTGCAACTAATATTTTTTTTAAAATACTGATTAATCTGTCAATTATTTTCTCGATTAACTGATTAGATGTTAAGTCCAGATAATGGTGAAAAATGTCTATCATTATTTCCCAAAGCCCACGTGACGTCCTCAAAGGTCTACTTTGCCTGCAACCCAAAGATATTCAGTTTAATGCCATCTAGGAGCAAAGAAACCAGAAAATATTCACATTTCAGAAGCTGAAATCAGAGGATTTTAGTCAAAAATGACTCAAAACAATTATTCGATTATCAAAATATTTGGCATTTCATTTAATAGTTGACAACTAATCAACTAATCATTACAGCTCTAGCTGCAACAAATGTCCACCATCATATATTAAAATCTATGGCCATTTTGACCATTAATTTTTTATCATCAATAGACAGGGGGACAATGGTCTTCTTCACTACATTCAGTTGTTACTTGAGTCTCACAACATCCTGCTGGTTTTCTATTTGACTTCAAATCACTGGTCATTTACACCTTGTAGTGGCCTTTTACACTGTGCAACTTAAAGGGGCTCTTTTTGACTCACATGTAAATAGCAACATTGCACTTTTAACAAACATAAAGAAGACACACTGCATAACATGAAGGAAAGATTAAAGCTGTAATGGTTATTTAATTAATTAGCTAAACAGAAAACGTATCAGCAAGTATTTTGATAAATCGAGACAATAATCTGTAGTTACAGCCCTAGACAAGTTTACATTATTTCTTAATAAAATACTGTGAAAATACTTTGCAATTCACACAAAATATGGTGCTACCACATCTGATACGGGCTGCAATTGTCAATTATTTTCATTACTACTTAATCATCTGATTATTTACCCAATTTATGGTTTTATCTGAATAAATGTGTAAAATGTTGGTTTTAATTTCCAAGAGCCAAATGTAACTTATTTAAAATGCTTGTTTTACTGTATCTAGCCAACAGTCCTACCCACAGACATTATTAAAAGATATGAAAAAGAAAAGCCAGTTGGGATTTTTGATTAATTTAATTTAACAGTTTATCAATTATCAGCAGATACATTTTATAATGATCGACTCATCTTTCCAGTTTTACACCTCACACTCTAAAATATAATTTATAAGTCAGCACTATAGAAAACTAGCAGAGCTCTGTAACCTCAGACCAGAACTGAACCCTTCTTGTCCATTAAATTATTGGTTATTTAAAATGGGCCATCTTCAACATAACACGGTAAAGGGATTTATAAATGACATAAGACCCTGAAAGTTTAACAAAATGTATTAAGTTACACAGTGTTAGTGGGCCATTTGGAAATTTTTCACCAAGCATTTATGACGGACTCAGACTAACAGTAGCTATGTTTCAGCCTGAAATAAAAATGTTCTGAAAGCTTTTCATCCCCCAGCTGAGTCATTCCTGTCTTGATTATTTCATGTGGGTGCCCTCGACCACAAACAGGCCTGCATTTAATCTAATGCTCCACTGTGATGTCAAAACAATTTATATGACAATTAAAAGCAAATGTTGATTGTGTTGAGACAGAGGAAACAGATTGTATATACAGACAGACACTAATCAGCACACTATGTCTACTCATGCAGCCGAATAAGCCTTGTTGTCTGAGTGCTCGAAAGCTACCTGTGTTAATCATTAGGGAGGTACAACCCAGAAGGATCCACCATCTGTCTTAATACTTCTCTGAGCTGTGTGCGGACACTCAATTATTCCGAACAAGAACGATACTCCCCAAAAATAAACCAACTTGATGATGGTAAAGCTTTCATGATTTACTGTATTCACGACACACGTACAGCAGATAAAATGGCTTGTTAATAAGGCATACAGATCAGCTATAGCAGGCAAATGAGTTAAACACAGTTTCCAAGTCATCCAGAGGATCCAGATATAAAAAACAGAGGCATCTCCAGGTGCTGCACCAGCCCCACATGTTACTATTTCCAAATACAAATAGTGTGAGGGAAAGAAAATACACAACTATTAACACATTCTCAACTGATGGAAATGATTCACGGTGTTAGAGATTACATAAACTCTCTCTGGAGATCTGGAGATGCAATCTGAGGACAGTTTCTCTGAGGAGGGAAGGTTAATATAAGACCAGACCACATGGAAAGACACATGAGACACCTCAGGGATTCCTTTAGGGACATTTTGTGTTTCAGCTTCAGCTAAAGAACAGTAACAAATGATCTGCTGGGGATTTTGTGTTTTTTCAAAGAGGGACTTCAGCAGAACAGATGCTGGACAACACAGGGTTATTAACGTCTCCACTACAGTCTTAGTGGGTCATAGCTTAAAGTGCATGATCTCTGCATGCAACATTGTGGAAACCTGTCCTAAAAGATTTATAACATGTCAGTCGTATTGTATACTGTTTAACAGACATCAGACACGTGGATCATGATGTAGGTTAACTGAAAATGTGTCTTATCCTCATCGAACCCATTGTTATAACTCTCTCTTTTTGGGAAGCTGGACTGCAATGGATAAAGTCATTCAATTGGCAGTCTCTTCAATATTTGTCAAGAAAGTAAACTCTGGACCAAATAGTTGGAATTACCATGTACAAAACCTCCATTGACGAAACTTTGTTCCTGATTTCACTCATCAGGTCCTTATTGAGCCTCAGAAATAAGACCATTGAAAGATTTGTGTTCGGTTTACAAAAAACTGTCGACTTTCAGAAAATGGCGTGTTTTAATTGCGTGTGAGTGTGTGTGTGCGTTTCACTCACGTGTGTCCTATCTCGTGGGCGATAGTGAAGGCTGTTCCCAGGCCAATGTCCTCATTGATGCTGCAGCTCCTCTCTGGTTCACACATCCCTCCTACAGGAGCCAGACCTGTCACACACACACACACACACACACACACACGTATTTATGAATATACCCTGTCTGAACCAAGGACAGCCCAGTTTGAGTTTCAGCTAATGAAAGTGAGGACATTTTGACTGGTCCTCACTTTGGTCTGGACCTTCAATTTTCAAGGATTAAGACTTGGTTTTAGGGTTACACTTTTTAATTAAGTTTAATTTAGTTAGCGTATGGGTTGGGGTCAGGCATTTATTTGAGGTTAGGGGTGAGGGAATACTTTAAATTAGTGAGGAATCTCATAAGGATAAAGGTACAAATACGCCCCATTCATGAGCTGAACTCAAAGATGTAAAACTTTCTCTATGTGTATTTCTCGCAAACATTGTTCACAAATCTGTCAAACTCCAAACTGCCAAGATAATCCAACCACCTCACAGGTGTGGCATCTCAAGATGCTGAGACAGCATGGGTATTGCACAGGTTTGCCTTTGGCTGGCCACAATAAATGGCCGCTCGAAAATGTGCAGTTCCTTCACACAGCACAATGCCACAGATGTTGCAAGTTTTGAGGGAGCGCGCAATTGGCATGCTGACTGCAGGAATGTCCACCAGAGCTATTGCCTGTGAATTGAATGTTTATTTCTCTACCATAAGCCGTTTCCAAAGGCGTTTCAGAGAATTTGGCAATCCATCCAAAAGGCCTCATAACCACAGACCTCCACATCCAGCATCTTCACCTCCAAGATCCTCTGAGACCAGCCACCCGGACAGCTGCTGCAGGAATCTGTTTGCATAAGCAAAGAATTTCTGCGCAAACTGTCAGGAACATTCTCAGGTAAGCTCATCTGCATGCTCTGGTCCCCATCGGGGCCTTAAACTGACTGCAGTTCATCGTCACAACCGACTTGAGCGGACAAATGCTCACATTCTATGGCGTCTGGCACTTGAGGTGACTTTATGTGAAGAGGTGTTCTCTTCACATAAGAATCCCGGTTTTCACTGTACAGGGCAGATCGCAGACAGCGTGGCATCTGTACACAATTCCTGGAAGCTGAAAAAAAAAACAGTTCTTGCATGGCCAGCATACTCACCAGACATGTCACCCATTGAGCATGTTTGGATCAGCGTATTCCAGAAATACGCCGCATATCCAGAAACTTCGCACAGCCATTGAAGAGGAGTGGACCAACATTCCACAGTCCACAATCAACAACCTAATCAACTCCATGCAAAGGAGATGTGTTGCACTGCGTGAGGCCAATGGTGGTCACACCAGATACTGACTGGTTTTTGGACCCCCCCCAATTCAGTGATGGCACTGCACATTTTCGAGTGGCCTTTTATTGTGGCCAGCCCAAGGTACATTTGTGCAATACCCATGCTGTCTGATAGGCATCTTGATATGCCACACCTGTGACGTGGATGGATTATCTTGGCAAAGGAGTGCTCACTATCACAGATTTGACAGATTGGTGAACAATATTTGAGAGAAATAGGCCTTTTGTGTTCATAGAGAAAGTCTTAGATCTTTGAGTTCAGCTCATGATGAATGGGGCAAAAACAAAAGTGTTGTGTTTATAATTTTTTTTTTCAGTGTCTGTGTTTGTGTGTTACCTAGGGTTTCACAGGGCTTGTTTTTTTGGATGCAAATGTCGTACCTGCAGACAGGAAGGAAAATCAACCTCGTAAAAAACGATGCAGGTACCAATCAATAGATGAAATCCAGCATGTAATCATACTTACACATGCAAACAGACACATAAAAACACACTTGACACAAAGTATATTCACAGATGGTGACAGACACACTCACACAAACATTATGGACAGACAGTGGACAGCAGTGATAGCTGACAGATATAGTTTTAAAAGAACAATAGCAGGAAATCATGGACAGTCACTGTGGTGTCATCTGTCTGGACAGCTTCCATCCTCTGCTTGATAAATCTTGTCGTAAATCCGAAGTGTTCTCACAAAGCCACCACCAAAACCACATCTCAAAAAACGGACATTTATCTATCTGTACTTTCCTTACGTCTCCTCTTACATAAGATTATAGCAGATTCTGTTAGAAAGAATAGGAAACTATTTGTGGCAGCCCTTGCCCGCCCCCATTGCGTTCAGATGACTCGGACCATGGTTGTGTTGTTTGCTGTTGCACATTCCTCCGTCAATAGCATCAGTGTTTTATCTGCTTAATATGCATCGACCACTATTGTCTCTGTTTTCCTCCAGTTGTATCAGTGACAGAGAGCACAGTTACAGAAATGAGAACTGTCAGATTCAAGGCAGCTTTGCATTGATGTCTGCTCTCTCATTCTCTCATTGTCTCTCACTCCTCTCCTCATATCTCCCTTTTACATTTTGTCTCCAGATGCTGAGCTGGGAAGAGCAGCCCCAGCTATCGTCACCCCAGACAGGACAAGATACAGCCCAGCTCCTTTGGACTTGGCTTAACGAAAATCTATGAGGACAGGGGCTGGGAATGTAAGAATTCAGCTCAGAGGAAACACTGTTTTAACCCTTATATGAACAGGGAAAAAGACTCAACATATTTGTATTTACACAAAGCTGCAGTAAGAGGATTAGGGTTTACATATAAGTAAACCCTTTACACTTGCCTTGCACATACACATAAACTTTTTGTTTTGCCTTCACAAACAAATGTGTTCATTGTTACATTTATTTAAATATGTTAAAGTCTTTCTTGCTTACTCTTGTGAGAAAGGTTTGTCTGTTTGTATTTCTGACCTGGTGATGAGCACAGCAGTGTCATGGTGAGCAATCCCGTTGTCTGGTATGGCGTTACCGTAGCTGCTCCGGTGCTGGATTGTTTTCTGCCACTTACAGAAGCTGTCTAAAGACTTCCCTGCATGGTGGTTGATCTCTAATGTTGGCTGGAGGAGAGACAAGAGAGGAAATACAAAGTCAAAAACAAATTGGGAAAATCAACAAATAAATTTTAAATTGTAAAACACAACAAAAATCTGAGATTCAGCAACTCATCAATTTCATCAATCAGATAATAGCCCCAACAATGCTATGATAACCCAGCCCCAGTCTTCCTGTATTGCAGTGTTTCTGTGTTGTCTTTCACTCTAGTATTTTAGTCTTTCTATCCTGTGAAAAACTATCCCCAAATCCTTCATAAGCTCAGAAAAAAGTTGTGCTTTTGGCATTGTGACACTACATTTTTGAATGTTAAGAAGAAGGAGAATTTCCTCAGTACTTCAGCTTACTAAAAAATTGAAAATCACCAAGTTTGCAGATAAATAATTTTTACTGAACAGCAACTTCATTAGACTGTATGACATACATAGTTTTGAAGCTAAATAAACGTTCCTCCATACCGTCAAAGAAACTAATGTAGAGCAGGATTAGAGAGAAGGTGCTTTCTAGTATTATGAGAGTGCAGAGAGAAGAAAGAGAGGAGGGAGTGCTCTGCTGGCCACAGCTGGCGAGAACTCGTAACCCAGGAATGCATGTGGTGACATAACTAGTAATTGTCTCATCCCACAGTCCCTCATTTCTGGGCCCACTGCTGGCCTGACTTTACTTTCCAGGGGCAGCTTGCCGTTTTCAGACCTGGAAACCAGCAGCAGAACCACTCGCCGAGACTACTCTCAATTCTGTCCCGACCTCAACCTCAACCTCAACGGTCCATGGAGAAAGAATAACAACACTAATACTGCCCACCGCTAATGATCCTAACATTTACTTCTTAACTCTGTCAGAAGACAAACACATCCGACCGGTAAATTATGGGGCTAATTTTGAGGCAGTATGAATCATAAATGTTCCCTAATAAGACAGCTATGGAGGAAACCTCAAAGCCACACTGTAGTGCCCCTTTAATTCAGTATGATTCATCTGTCAGATTGATAGAAGGTCAACATAATGATGGAGCCGGCCGCACCATCTCACCACATGCTGTTGGCAACAACAGCAGGCTAATAAGGTCAGTTACTAGGTAGTCAGAGGGCCCAGTCATCTCCTGTGCTATGCTGGTAAGGTCATGCACTTTTTATGAGCTGAACCACTGCCTTGTGGTCAGGTGGGGATTCTAACTCAGCGCCCTTTCTAACTTCCGTTCACTCCCTTATATCATACAGCAGGAGTCTACAGCCATGCTAACAGCTCTGTGAGGCTGAGCACAGGAATGAGGGTCTGAGCTAACAATTTCCCTCAAGATAAATAAAGTTCAATCTTATCTTATCTAATGCTAAAATGATCTCGATGATAATGCTATCATGCTGATGTTAAGTATAATCTTCTCCATCTTAGTTCTACAGCCTGGATGTGCATAATAGCAACTGTAAGAGAGGTCACTCTCCTCGCAGTAACTAGCAGGACAGTCACAAAGCAGCTCTGTCTTG
>JAPMOB010224782.1:0-14008 GCA_029875015.1 Lepomis gibbosus | reverse complement strand
CCTCTGCCTTTCTTCGTACATCTCCCTCTTTCTCGTCTCCTTATACCCTCTCCTCCCTTTCATTACAGCCAAGACCCACTTACACACTCAGACTCCAGCGGGAGTGGTGGAGGAAAAGAAACTCAAGCCAATAATTTGACACAAACAAGGACCTCATAGATGCTGGTCAGGAAAGAGATTTGTGCAGTCTGGACGGAGAGGTAACGAGGAAAAGCACAGAAAGACATACAGAGAGGAGAGGAGAGGAGAGGGTTGTACAACTTATTACAGAAGTTTATTTACCTGGTCCTCCATGAGCAGGATAAGCCGTGTCACCACGATGTTGACAGCATTCCCCAGGCTAGAATCCTGGAACAGTTTGGCAACCTGACCTCCAGGGAAACAAGAAAAGGCCAGTCTTAAAAACAGCTGTTATACCCATTTAGCACATTACTGTACATTAAAAGAGACAGCACTAGAAATAGACACAGGAGTTATACATCATCATATGCACAATTAAGATTTGTAATGGCAAGATTTTTCCATGATTTTACTGTTCAGAGACCAGACCTGATGCATTGTGTTGCGTGTAATAATAACTTTTGCTTCAACCCTCCAACTGTGACCCCCGGAAAGTCTGGATAATTTTTGTAGAGATGGCTTAGGCTTAATGGCAAACAGAAGTAGGCTAAGAAGGCATCCCTGTTATTTGTAACGACCAAAATAGATTTTAAGTTTAATAGCCAAACGATTCATCTATGAGAGAGGCTAGTCGGAGAGTCTTAAAAGAGCTGTAAATGATTATTAAAGAGTTAGAGAACCAACAGTGATAAAAAAGACTGCAGTTAAAACCACTACTGGCACTAAAGCTGCCCTCAGACACTTGTCACTGCTGGTGCCTGGGGTAATTTGGCCCACTTTGCTCCACACCACTAAACAGACACTGTTAGTGTCTGTGATTCTGTACCACTCCGGATGCAACCTGCTTTGTAACAATAACAGCTGACCAACCCTTCATTTAACACATTCCTAACATGTGTGTGCATAGGTTTAAAGTGATTAACTGTGTGCAAAGAGATCCCCAGTGACAGAAGTAGTGCAGATGATGACATACAATCTAAGCCTGTCTGACTAAAACACCTCTGCAAGAAATGTTCATTATTCATGCTACTAAATAAGCCTAAATCTGATTCATATGAACTTAATTCATGTTGGGGGGTGGGGGTTCACACATTTTTGTTTGTGTAGCAGACCACAATCCACCTGGCACAAACAACCGGACAAGGCGCCACAGCGGGTGCGGTGATCACTCAGAGGAGAGGAAAGAGAGCCAGGAGAGGGTCCATGCTCCAGCTTGGACGTAATTCTGCTCCTAAAGAGCCGGTCTAGATAAAATGGGACTGATGTTGACCAAGCAACGGAATTCAGAGACCTGCCCCATTAACATCCCAAATCAAGCACTCTACAGGTGATACATGTTCCAAGCTGTAAGCACAAGACTCCGATAAGATGAGAGGAAGTGGACTCTGTGTTTTACATTGATGATGCTCAATGCTCAAATGCAGTCAAGACGCACTCTGTTTCCCAAATGACTGTTTATTGTGAAGATGAAACTTTCATATGAACATCTGGTTGCTGCAGTTTACATTCACCCCAGATGTGCGTCAATCCATTGTGCATGTACATCTTTTGTGTTGTGAAACTTACAATATTCATGACAGCCAGGATGTACTGCTCGATGTCTCTGCGACCATGGTAACCCACCATCATCTTGTCGGCTACCACCAGCGTCTCCACGTAGCGCTCCCGGCTAACTGAGCGCTTCAGAGGCAGCTGGCCACGGCCGACGTGATGGGGAGGTGTCTTCAGAGTTCGCTGCCACCATGATTCGCCTTTCATTGGCTTCTCGTCTGCGGAAGATCACAAACGCTCAAGTTTTAATGGCATATAGTAGGAAGAAACCCAAAACACAGCAGGAGTTCACCTAATTATACAATTACAAAATCACTTGCTGTACATTTTGCATTTACCGTAACTGGCCAACAGATTAATGATGATCATTGAGAGCAACCACAATGATGCCTGAACACATTTTCCATGAATATAGAACAGAATAGAAGCATAGCATTTATTTGTCAAAAGATGGTTTTCCGAACATAGTTTTGCTTTTTCAGCAACGCCCTGTAACACAGACTAAGTCGCACCCAATCACAACTGGGAACTCACGCGCAACCTCAGTCTTCTGCTGCTATGCACATCAGCCTAGGGCAGTTTACTAGTCCAGTTTGGACTTAACTGCTGCTTCTAAAAGGACCAGAATATTTCTCCTCTCACCAATAACTCCACAGGACTGGCCTTTGTACTGATGGCGGAGTGATGACCGCTTGTAAACCACATGGGGGCGCCCCTCTGCTCTCTCCCCCCTCTCCGTCCTGGTCTGGTTATCTGGTGAGACAAGGGGTTCAATCAGGTACTCCTCTCCCCCTGCAACAATCACCCCCTGCTGCAGAGAGACAGATACGTAGAATAGAATAGAACAGAATAAAATAGAATAGAATACCAGGAATCATTGCTTTCATGATACAAATATCACAAATGTCACATTACACTGATGTCTGAAGTCTGAGTCTTTACTAATCTTTTATTGGTAAAAATATCTTTATCGTTAAAATATGTACATGTAAATATATATAAAATGATACAGCAACTAGTACAGATGCTCCATCATCATGATAAGGCTAAAATCAATAAATTATACTCTTGATTAGTTAAGGTAAGACAGAAGTGAATCAGAGGCCCTCTGAGGGATCTTGGTACGTATGGGTAAATAAACTGACAGCTGGTGAGAAAGAGACTTCATAACAACCTCTGAACTTCCAATGCAGCAGATTTTGAGTTCAGTTGTCCATGTTGTCCAGCACTTGTCATTATTGATCAGGGAGCATTATATTTGTAGAGAGGTACAGTAGTTTACAGCCCATATGGAAGGTATCTCCTATACAGTGAGACTCCACAGGGGCAAGAGTCACTGACTTATAATAAAGAAATACGGCAAGCACTTCCATATTAATATACAATGACACTGTAGTGGCGAGTTGAAGTACAATCTGCAATGTCCTCCACCAGGCAGAGATGATGGGGAAACAGTGCCAGTATGTGAAGACACCAACTAAACAAATGTGAATCTTAAATGTAGTGTGTGTAAATATTGAATGCTGTAACTTGTAATAACGTGTGATTACTAACTAAAAAATAAGAACGAGGAATAACTAACAATAACTAATAACTGTAATTAGAAGAAAATATAGATAGATTGTAATGGCCTTAGTATTACATAATAAGATATATGTTATAAAGCAAAGGAGAGGACAAGGCAAATTAAAATAGTATGAATGTAATATTTATCTGGTTTTCTCTTAGAATTTCCATTTTTATTAAATTACCAGCAGCTTTTTATATTTATATGTTTCCACCCATTTACAGTCTCATTTTTCATTTCATTTTCAGATTACATTTGCTGTTCGATGTTACAATATTAGCAGCTACAAAGCCCTTAGTGAAAAAAACATAAATTCAGCTCTTTGGCGTTAACAAGCCTAACATTATCATCATATCGCTCGGTGTTCAGACTGTCCCCCTCACAAGGTCCTCTGTTGGCGAACTGTGAGAGGAGGATCAGGACCCCACCGAACAAACACACACACACGGAAAAGCATGAAAGAGTGAATGAGAGCGCGAAAAATGAGAGAGCGAGACAGAGCGATACACTAACACTTCCTTTGATTCTGCTCAGATGTGTTGGCCCCGGTCAGAGCGAGTGTATCCCCTCGACTCACTGCGGCAGCTTTCAAAGTGCCTTTAATCCCATAATAAAGTTAGTGATGCTCCCCTGGACACACAGCCCGCTTGCTGGTGAATGTGCTCACGCTGGTCTGACCAACAGTAATTACGTGTGCTGCTTATTAACGCTTTGTGAACACATCTAATCCTCAGCTGTGTATACAACTGTTATTGTGGAGCCTGCTGTTTGTGGTGAGAGGATACACAGATACACAGTGCTGCAATGCAGCAAAATAGGGGCAATAACTTTGATCTCTGAGTTTGGGGCATTAACAAGCACATGACTTCCTGTGAAAGGTAAATAAATGAAAAGGAATTGATGTTTTACTAAGTGGTAAACAAGACCACTTTGGAAGACTGTTTCCCATAACTTCATGACCAGAGTTCCAGTTAATAATTTCCTACAGTTCCCTTTAAACAGCCCCAAGAGAGCACGCCAGAATGTGATGCATTTTGGGTTATAGGTAGAGATTAAGGGTCTCAAACTTCAAACAAAGTGCTTATTGGGTTGTCTAACAGTACCCCCACCCCCGCTCTATATTGGCTGCTTCCGATGCTTTGTATCTTTCTGAAACCAACAATCATGGCCATGTCACGCAGCAATTGGCCAGGTTTGCAGAGGTGAGAAAGTAAGCAGGGTTTGCACTTCACTCTCAGGCTACTATTTGTGCATGAATGCCTTTGAGGAGAGACACTCTGAAAGTGTGTTAAATGTGCTTATCGCCACAATTAATTATGTCTTGCCTCTCTCTCCCCTTAAAAACCACACAAACATGGACGTTTCATTTCAGCTAAAGCCTGTTATTTAAGATAATTAAACCCTAATTCTGTCAATAAACAGTATTTTTAACCTTCACTTGACCAATTCTGCAGTGCCAATATTTATCTCATAATATTTATCAGCGTATCATCATGTATTCTACACTTGGTTATTTATCTGTAAGGATTTAGGATGAATCCTTCTTTTAGGATAAGTCCTGAAATTATATTTAGATTTTTGATGACCACACCTGTTGGTTTGGGCAAAGATTAAAGCTGGCTTGAGAACTCAAGGTTTGGTAAAATGTCCGAATCAAGCATTAAATGTTCCTTATTTGCTGAGCTAGCGCTGCTGCAGCTGCTAACTGACCTCACTCAGTATATTAGATGTGGATTAGACTTTGGTTTCAGTCTTACCAGGCCGTTACAGTTGCTCAGGGCCACTTTGCTGGAGTGCGGCTGGTCTTGGAGGTGTCCTACATAGTGGCAGTGGGGAGAGTAAGGATGACTCCAGGCTAATCGACCTCTCTTCCAGTACTCCACCCTGAACTGCCGGGACAGCAGGCCTCCCTGCAGTGTTAGGTTCAGCAGGAAGTTGTTACGTGACGTGGACAGCTGGTAGAAGAGCTAGGATATAGACAAAGAGAGAGTTCAATTTGCTATTTTAGAGAGTAATTTAAAGATGTGTATAAATGTAAGGCAAAGAGAGACAAAAAATAAGAATGAAAAATAAAGGGAAACAATTTCAAAAAGCATAATACAGAGTCAGGCAGCCTGTCTTCAGTGCTGCGTCTTCTTCTTCGGTGGTGTTGAGGCGTTTCTGCGTCCAGCGTCTCACCATTAGGTTCTACACGTACTGGGATGGCAATCTCATAGTGGCCTAGACTGGACAGGAAGGCAGCTAGTGGGAGAGAAATAAGGAAGGTATAAACCAAAATTATAGTTTAATTTAATAAAACCCAAAAATTAGCTTAATCTAACTGACTCAGCTGAGGATTTGGGAGTTGCTTACTTTGAATAATGCAATGGGTCATTGTATTGAGATAGTAACCCAGTTGGCAAAGAGAAACTTGCAGGCTATTTGGCCCATTACTAAAAAGGTCTCTCCACTCCAAGAAACCCCTCCTGCACAAGGCCAAAGGGATGTTGCCATGGTTGTAATGAAACTGTATACTTCCTGTCTGTTCCAGTCCGTGCCGGGGCCTGGTAGAGATTTATTGCCCAAATACACACAGCTCCAAATAGCCAACGTTAGCTAACAAACAGGGAAAGGTCACCAGCAAATGAGCCCAGTTTTCATCAAACCTTTGGCCTCAGTTGGTAGAGAAGCAGACCCTTCCCACACAGAGTAAATACCCAGGGATCAGAATTCCCTGGTACAGACTTGGAGAGCTCTGTACCGGGAAAAAACACTCTGTATGCAGTGGATAGATCTGGCTTGAATAAACAGCAAGCACAATTACAAATGCTGCCTTCACATGGAACTCATGAGGTTGTACTGTATTTTCGACATGGGAAATTTAGTACAAAGTATGCTCGGCGTTCAAGTGGTTTTAGTCATGAGAACAAAAATGGACGCCGCCTTGTTCCCTTCTCAAAAATGGTGAATGAGTCTGCGTTTGGTGCATTATAATTTCAACTTTCATTTTCTTCCCTTAGTATGAAGGTGCACAGCTATGCAGCAAGAAAAACACACTTACTGTAAGTTTTTAAGAAAGTGGGTGGCGTATAAAGTTTTTATTGTAAGAAAACATGGATGTTTCAATGATAGTGGTTACAAATCAGAAAAAGGTTTAGAAAAAAGGTACTGTTACCGTCATGGTCACAGCTAATTCATACATTTTCGGCACTTTTTATTTTACCTCTAAGTCCCCTGTCACTTCAAAAACTGCGTTTCCCTTTGCCATTACAGTTGACAATGAATTACTATGGTGACAAAAAAAATGAGATCAGAGTTCACAAGGCTGATGGCCTGAGGAGAGAAACTCTGTCTCAGTCTTTTCTGCGTTGGTGAGGATCCTTCATGATCCTAAAGACTCTGGTTCAGCCAAACTCACTACTCACTGCAGAAATCTCCTGTCCTGAGGGGAGCTGTTGCCAAAGCAGGCATTCATGGTTCCTGTCAGAATGCTCTCTACAGCTCGAGAGTACAAGGATTCAAGTATCCCAAGAGAGACTAAACTTCCTCAGCTGTCTGAGTTGGTAAATGTGCTGCCTTGCCTTTCTCACCAGAGTGTCTGTTTGTACTGTCCATGTCATATCCTCTGTGATGTGGACTCTCAGGTATTTGAAGCTGCTCACCCTCTCCACAGTAGTCCCTTTAAACCAGTGTTGTGTACGTCCTGGATTGTTGTTCCCTCCTAAAGTCTACAATAAGCTCCTTGGTTTTGGCAACATTCATGAGTAAGCTGTTATCCTGGCACTAGAGTGACAAGTCAGCCACTTCCTCCACAGAGAACTTCTCATTGTTGACCCACTACAACTGTGAAGTCAGCAAACTTAATGGTGGAATTGGAGCTGAACCTGGTCACACAGTCATGTACGGCCATGATGTAATAATGCTAACGTGTTAGCAAACAGTTGCCTATTTAGACATCCAGAATATATGGAGAAACATTCATTTGGAGGTTTATCTAGTCACTTGACAAGTCTAATATACAATCCTCCATAAACTCCTGAAAAAATGTCTTTAGCTTTAGTCTTTAGCTTGCTATATCCTAATCAATCAACAACTAACTGGTAGTTTGCAAGTTTTAGCACTTAACAAGTATGTATGTTAGTATGGTAATCAATTTTTTTCTAGGGTTAAGGGTAAAAAGGCCATCAAACATGAAGTGGATCCATTGTTTTAGCATCAAGCATCAAATTAATATTTGAAAACAAAAATATGTTTAATAACATTGGGTTGACATTTTTAAAAATGTCTTTAGGCTACATCACATTGTATGAACTAGAACTAGCTGAAAATTTGAGAAATCACACTAAAGACTACTGAAACAGCCTAAAATTGACACTTAAATGCCCTGAAACGACATCAGCATTATTCCACAAACTCTTTCATAAGCATTACCTCCTTAAGAGAGCTGAGCTGTTTCCCACAACACTCATGCTCTCACAGTTTGCGCTCACAAACCACTGTAAGTAATCAGGCAGGTGATATTACCATTACCTTTAGAAAACAGGAAAAGCTCCTGGAGAGAAAAGGAAGGGAGGTTGTTAATAAAGTAGATATAACTCACCTCCCAGGAAGGAATTAAGGAGATCTCACACAGTATAAACTGTACACTAATGAAAACCAGCCAAACAATTTAGTATGTAGTTTGAACTAAAGGTTTGAACTTCCTCTCCACAGAATTTCCATAAAATGAAATCGTTACAGTGTCCCTGTTTCTCTTATGTTGTTTCCCAAAGTGACAGATACACAGCACGTTAGGACATCACAGTTCAGATCAGCAGCATTATTGTTGTTTACAGCACAAAATCATCTGAACACAGTATGTAACGTGGAGTTTCATTCACATTTGGATGCATACATTTTACTGGGATATGTTATAGCCCCTTTTGTTCAAACTCTTATAGCAAACATTTATCTGTTGTTTGGCAGCCATGTAGTTTAATCACTTTTTATATGATGGATAAGGAATGCCTTTAAAGTTTTTACAACTTCCTTATATCAAAATACCTGTTTCTCCCATTCAAGTACTGTACATGCAATCCATTACTCTCCGACCCTGCCTGGGGCCACCTGGTAAAACTGGTGGTCTCCTGCTTTACAGAAAACAAACAAAAAATATGATATGCTTTACATCACATCCTGACTCACTTCTTGTCTTCTCTCTGCACACAATTGTTACAGCCCTGTCTTCTCTTGTAAACCCTGAGTGTAAACTACTATAATAAACATATTTGATTTGTTATCTCTCTAACGGGTAGGAAATGGAGCCCATAGTGACCCAGCAGTAGCCAGAAGTTCAAAATACATTCATCAACCAATTTAACATTTGAAAATGTGAAGTAGACATCAAAGCAAACTGCCAGTAGAAACACGCTTGCTAAATTTAACATGAGGCCCTCCCATGCCTAAAGGGGTTTCATACCGAAACTTCTGTGCTGATAAATACACCCATCCACCCGTGAGCAGGGCATCACCCTGGATTTCGTTATCACTGAATAGTGGGAGGAAATGGAAAACTTTAGCCTCCCTCCATCCTAGACACACCTCAGGCCACACGCTGCTCTGCCTCATTTGAAACAACTACTACAAGAGGAGTTATCATTCAGTATAAACTACAAAAAAGTAAGAAACGGTGGAAGGATTTTCTCACATTTAGATAATAATCTTGTAAGAAGCTATCACATGTATTACAGCTCTAAATGAAGCTAATGAAAGACAAAAAACAAACTGCTACCTTAATCACAACTTGTCAGTTTATCTGTCTGTGTCTGTCTTTCTCTTGTATACAATCTGGGTAGCACACACATTGCAGTGATTCACACATACGGTATATGGCCAAAAGTGTGTAGATACCTAGCCCAAATACTTTACTCTGAATAATAACTTCCAGGTGATAATGTAGCAGGGCTATGCACCTTTTGGGAGGTGAAGTAAGAAGTACTTTGCAGACTTAAAAACTCACTGTAAGAAAAGGAAAGCTAGGCTCTGACCAAACTAAAGTTGCTATTGCTACTAGCCAAGATTGATACTTGATATATAATGGAAATCTTAATGCTACAGCATACAAGGATATTTCAGACAATAATGTATTTCCAACTTTGTGCAACAGTTTGGGGACGACACTTTTTCTGTTTCAACAAAGCAAGGTTCATAGAGAAATAGTTTTCCCATTTTGGTGTAGAAGAACTGCACAGAGCACTGACCTCAACACCACCCAACACCTTTGGGATGAACTGAAACGCCAACTGTGAGTCAAGCCTTATTGCCCAACATCAGAGGCCGACATCGCTAATGCTCTTGTGGTTGAATGAGAGCAAATCCCTGCAGCCAGGTTCCAAAATGGGAAGCCTCACCAGCAGAGTGAACTATTACGGCAGCGGATTAATACCCATGGTTTTTGCGATGTTCAACAATCACATATGGGTGTAAAGTTCAGTTTTCCACATTCTTGGATATGTTGTGTATATGGATATAGGACCACTAAAGGAGCGAAAGCAGGTCAAACAGTTTCATCCATGCTTAGTCCTCAGTCCTCCTTCCACCTATCTAACCTTCATCACAAAGGAGATAAACGAATGAAGAACTAACAAATAACAAATACTATACAGCAGTACCGCACACAGCTGGACACCAAGTGAAAAAGCAAACTCAAGAGAAACTTATGTTTCTAGTCATTTTCCCATTATTTCATTTGCTATTTCAAATGACTCAAAGGGGTTATCATCTGTGTTAAGAGATCAGCCAAGTGCCTGGACAAGAGTCAAGTTCAAAGAGGGGAGGAAGAGAAACAAACACAGAGAGTGAGACAGTACATTATTCAATGTTTTAATATTGCGTTATGTGTATGTTGTTTTTGACAGGATAAAAACAAGTCAAATCATGGTTTCAGCAACAAATGAGGAATACGTGGTTTTTCTGAACGATATATATACTTTGCAACATAAGACACAGTGATTATGCAGTCGGCCAAAGAAAACAAGAACAGAAGCACGGTTCTGTGCTTGACAAGACACCAAAAATCTGATGTTTCCCCTTTCCATTACTGTGTTAAACCAAGGAAGACATTTTTTTTTACAGTAAGTATGTTTTGATTTAAGCCTATTTTTAACTAGCCAAAATTAGCAGTAAACGTGACTTACTTAAATCTGGCTAGCACCACGGCCTCATACAAATATCATCATCATCTGGTCCCTGGTTGCAAAAAATCAAGATGGCAACAGCTAAACAGGCTTCAAAACGGTAAACCAATGGGAAACATCCACAGTCTGTAGTCCCTACAAAACAAGTATACATTTACATATCATGACCTTATACAGATGTTATGGTTAACTTGTTTCCAAACAGTTGCCTATTTACACATCCTGTGTCCAACAGACACAGAGCAACATATGCTTTTATTTGGTGTTGTCATTCTGTCAACAGGATGAAAATGTTAGTCTCTTTAAACTCTGTTTTTGGTCTCCACCTACTCTTGAGAAAAATATCTGGCTCTTTTCCAGCTAAATGGTCCACTGTGTTCACCAGCTAGTCTCCAAATGGTCCAAAATGGCTCAAGGAACCAAAATGGCTCAAAATGTTCCATAGAGCTGAGAGGAACTTCAGAGTTGCATGATAATTTTCTGTGGGTTTATCACTACGAGCAACTCATTTTACATTACACATAGTGCTACTCTAAACACTGAACTGTCTGTACCTGAGGAAAACAAAGTCTCTGAAGGAATGAAGCCACGTCAGCGTTTTGAGGGGTGGGTTAGGAAGCAGCGTTCCAGACTATTAGAGACAAATGACTGCGAGGGGTCAGAGGTTAGGTTTAGGAAATACACAATCACAGACTTGTTCTGGGTGACGAGACACGGACACTCTGAGATTTTATGTCTTTGCTTTCAGGGGATTTCAGTTGCTCCAGTTTCAGTGTGTATGTGAGAGAGACCAGCAGACTGTGTGGTGAGAGGTGAAAGGGGCGGGCACGTGGCTGTGCCACAGAAACATGATTTGTGAGTTCAAGTTCAGAAGCCCAGACCTGCAGGCCTGCAGTGTGCCTCAGCCGGTTGGACAGCCTGGTCAGACATGAAACACTTTGTATCGTTAATTTCACCTTTTTTCTCATCTGAGCACTGTGCATGGGAATTAAAATAAAAAACAATTACAGTAACAATGGAACATATGTTGATCCTTAAATTATAATTAAACTATAATCAGATACCGAAATTAAAGTCAAATTAAGAGAAGGGCATTTATTCTGAATTTATAAACACGGGTGGCATTGAGACGTTTTTGTTTTTTTTACTGAAATTAAAAACAGACTTCACTCTGGGCACCTCGACCATAAAATACATTAAAGTATTCCTAAGTTCTCAAAGACTGAAAATAATTAAAGCACCCCACAGTATAAAACCCGGATCACAGACAATAAACAAATTATGTTTATAATAATTATAAAGACTTAAAGAATGAAGATCAAAGTCTGTGCTGTTAATAGGGTGTTCTGACACTCTTTCATACTGGACTTCTGATGGCCTTTGAAAAGGTTGACCTGTGTTATGCCACCTGGTTTTAGACGTGCTCCAGTCTGGGGTGGGACACTGCTCTGTTTGTTGGTGGGAAAGGGTGAACACACTTGTCTATAATAATTAAAGGATTACTTCAGTACATACACTATACAGCAGATATGGCATAGATGTCTATCCCTCCTACCTTAAGTTCAGCCTCTCACAGCCTCAGGGACACCTGAACATGACTGATTTTAAGTTGCTGCATGAACATGTCAAAAAGTAGCACAAAAAAAATCTTTCTGACACATTGTTGACTATTCAGTCTAAACACCACAGGGACAACTTTTAATAAACCAAGTGTTGACAGCTCTGTTTTTTTGTGTCTGGTTATAATGTTAAAGTTGTAGGATGGGCTGGGTATCACACCTCAAAATACTTTTTTGATACCGACTAAAATGTGTCTGTAGCACCGAGTTTCATAAACAGACTGGAATTTCTAGTTAAAATTTCTAATCATGTTAACTTGTTCTTTGATCACATAGCACCTGATTAAAATCACGAATTTACCTGTTTTTTGAGTATTTCATTTAAGCAACATTCCTGAACGGCTGCTTGTGTTAAGAAAACTTTTAGTAAATGAGAACTTTGGTTTCTTTTGTTAAATAAAAACGAGTTTGTAGGAAAATGTGTTCATATTTCTCAAAGGTAGCCGTAGAAACAATGTTAAGCTATGAGGACTAAAACACAGGCAAAAAGCAGTCTGGTATGAATGGTTCTGTGGTGGGTGCATAAGTATAATTTTGTCTGACGATATAAATTAATCTACCACTAGAGCTTTTTCCATACCATTTATACTGTGGTACAGTACCTTCCAGTTTAATGTCTCTGGGTATTTTTCTGAAACTAAAATCAGCCAGATATATCTATGTTCTGGTTTACAGGCAGCACCTTAAGTGGTCATTTTATGCTCATTTTTAGGTTCATAATTTTATTTAGCAGTTGTACCAGAATAAGTTTACATTGTTTAAGTTTCAAAAAACTGCACATTTCTGCAGGACCTCCTTTCACCCTGTGCTTTGACTGCTCCATTTTAGCTATTGAGTGAAGGATCTCAGATGTATATGATCTTTGTTGGGAGTTGCACATGCGCAGTACTAGCCAATCAGAAGCAGATTAAGGCGGGTGCTGACAAACTGGTAAACACGGCTCCGGTTCAGCTCTCTTTGTTTCAGCTGTAGCCTACATGTTCCTAAACCAGCTTTGCAACTTAGACTGGAGCAAGAGTTTAAGAGTGGCAAGTTATTAATTTGAAACAAATTGATCTTTCATGGTAACGTTTTAACTGTGCACTGTCTCTACATCATGGTAACAACTTTATGTCCATTGACTGCCTGGAGGAACTTTCAGTAGGGAGGTTGGGGTTAAGGGGATGCAGCGGATGGACGTCTTATCACTGTATATTGCAGTGTTTTTGAGGGCGTGTCACACTAAACGCTAGGCGAGCATTATGACGGGTGTTACAAAGTGACGCAACTTCTTCACGGAAGTAAAGGCTTCATAGCACTGAAATAGCACTTATCAAAATCACTACTGACCTCCTTGTGGCAGCTGATTCTGGACTACTTACCATTCTCATCCTCCTCGACCTGAGTGCAGCCTTTGATACTGTCACTCTGTTCTCCTCAACTGGTTATCTTCTATCGGCATCACTCACACTTCATTAGACTGGTTCACATCCTATCTTTCTGGCCGCACTCAGTTTGTTCAACTTAAGTCTTTTAAATCCTATCCCTCCCCCATCACTTCAGGTGTGCCCCAGGGCTCTGTCCTGGGGCTGTTACTTTTCATCTTATCTCTTTCCCCTGGGCAATATCTTCTGCAAATTTAATATTCAATTCCACTGTTACGCAGATGACACCGAGCTCTACCTCTTGACCAAACCATCGTCCTCTCTACCCCCCACCTCCATCACTGACTGTATCTCGGAAATAAAAACCTGGTTTACCAATAATTTCCTCAAATTAAACAGTGATAAAACCGAGGTCCTTCTCATTGGAAGTAAATCCACTTTATCCAAAACCGACAGCTTTTCTCTTACGATTGACAATTCCTCCGTATCACCCTCCCCCCAGGTTAAGAGTCTGGGAGTCATCCTTGACAGCACTTTATCCTTTCAGTCCCACATCAATAACATTACCCGGTCTGCCTATTTCCATCTACGAAACATCAATCGCCTCCACCCCTCCCTTACCCCCCACACTGC
>JAPMOB010224778.1:0-11796 GCA_029875015.1 Lepomis gibbosus | reverse complement strand
AATTACCAAATCATTTAACTAACTACAGAATTATGTGGGGTTACTGGTTATGCTAGAAAAAGCCCCATTTAGGACACATTCACTCTGTGGGAGCCGATGTAGCACTGACCCAGGATGCAGCTCACCACTATTTAAGAGTTTAGGATGATGTTACTTACTGTCCTGATTTAATGGACTTTCTAACCAAATCTGCCAGCTACAGTTGTTTTTGTTGCTAACAAAACCACAGTCATCCTGTAAAATACAGAATCGTTGTGTAGGTAAAAACAAAAAGCCGTGTTCCATATTGAAATGATATGGGATGCACTTTGTTCCGTATTTGTGAGACTAACGTGACCCACAACCAATAAGAAGTGTGAGTGACAGGGTTACTACGATACTCCTGACAACAGTATGGTTAAAACTTCTTCTCACAGCTCAAGTATATGAGCATTTTTATGTTATCTTCAGATAAGTCTGCTACTGAATGGTAATGCAGGTGTTTTGGACAAAATAGGTGTTGGGATAAAATAACAACAACATAAGGCTTCTGTTTCAAAATCAAAGAATAAAATTCAATGACTGCAATTGCTGGTAGCTTATGTTGAGTTTCTAAATAACTATCCAAAACAGAATCTCTGGTACAGCAAATATTGGCAGAAATGAAGTCAGAATGCAATGATGCAGTAAGCTTGGGGAAATAATCTAATTGCGATTTTTCTGCCAGATATCGCGATTATAATGTGATTTGCGATTTTTCTTTTATTGAAGTTTTGCTAAAGTTCAATATTCACTGCCAGTCTATTTTTGACGGAAGCAGCACAGAGCAGATTAACCAGGCAGAAAGTCAGACACAGAACACATAGGATCTGGTCGATTTTCAATTAAAAACAGAAAAAAAAGAAACAATTAAACTACAATTTCGTCTTAACCATAGTTAGTTAAAAACCATGACACAGCCGCTGCCTGTGTCGGTTCAGCTGGCGCCATTATTCCACGTTTCCTCTAGTTTCGTTGTTGTACAGGAGGAGCATGGAGCTTGTGATTGGCCAGCAAGTCGATCTCAAAAGGATGATAAGGGAATGAATTTGTAACTGCATGACTGTTTAAAACGTTGCGTTGTATAATGAACCTACATTTAATCTCTGTCTTCACGGTTAGCTAATCTCAGTCTTTCTAATCGCAAATTCGATTTGAAAACGATTAATCTTTCAGCCCTCTAATAAAATCATATTTCGCCCAGTGTAGTTACATGGATACAGTGGATCAGACCCAGAATGCAGACACCAGAAATACTGTTGGTAGTGGTTCATTAGAAACCACAAAAAAAGGTAAACAGGTTTACATGGAGTGAGGTGACAGACTAGACTGAGTTATCCAATCCAAAGTACACAAATCCAAACAAGTTCAATAATCCACAAAGACATGGCATAGACACACCGGGCAACATATGAAGACAATCTCACAATTTACAATGAGGAGACACATGCTTAAATACCCAACAGACAGGTAGAACCAATAATCAACTCAAGGACAGGATGTGAGAAAGGCATGAGGACGGCTTTAACACAGTAAAACCAAAACCGTGACAATATATTAAAAAAAACACATTGAATAATGTGTTGATTTCTTACTCGCACTGCAAAATAAATGGCACCAATTTGTAAAAATGTACTGACAGACTGACAGGACAGGTGGACAAAGTGGATTCTCAGTACGACGACTGTCCCTAACATGTCCATGGCATCCACATGTAACAGACACATGACGAAGTCCTGCGCAGATGAGAGCTACTTCAGAAAACAATTTTCTTCTTACCTCCAGCACCATGAAGAGATGTCCATCACCTTTTCATCAGCTCAGTCAGAGACTGACACTGTTTAATTTTGAAAGCTACATTATGTCTGTCTGTCTGTCTTCTGATTTACTTTGTCCACCTCTGCCTGTTTTGTTTTCCTTCTCTGTGTATTCTGTTATTCCTCTAATTTCATTTTCATTTTATTTACATTGCTGTTGCTTTTAAACTCTAATGTACAAAATTATCTTTTCAGTAGCACTATACAAATAAAGTTATTATCTTCACATGATGTCTGAGGATGTACAACAGAGGCTGAGGTGGTTCCACCTCTAATAGCCAGCACACAATGACTGGAAAATATGGCTTCACAAAACATGCTTTTCATTTGAGAATGCCAGTTATCTTTTTTCCACCACGTGGGACACATAACCAGAGCTTAAACGTGTCCTACATACATCTGCCATTGTGGTTGTTTAACAATGCTCATTTACAAGGCTGCCAGATATCAGTGCAATGCAAGGATATATTTAGCAAAGTGTAGGTAAAAACATTCAACATTAAGGACCAGTGTGTAAGATTTAGGGGGGATCTATTAGTAGAAATATTGGCGGATTTAGAATAGAACATGCATAAGCATGTTTTTGTTAGTTTACGATCACTGGAAAATAAGAATCATTGTTTTTTTCTAATCTTGATTAGTCCTTTATATCTATAGCAGGAGTGAGTCCTCTTCCACAGAGCCCTCCATGTTTCACCACCATGTTTCACCACCATGTTTCTACAGTAGCCCACTGTAAACATTTCGCAATATTTTTCATGCATTATCAGATTCTTGCGATCTCCATCCTCACCACTAGATGCCACTAAATCCTACACAGTGGTATTTTAAAAGTAACGTAATACCGGATAAAAAAGGCTGCACTCCGTGGTTCCAGGTTTCAGGGCTGTTGCATCCTGATGCTGGGTATGGTCAGAAGTGTGTTCTGTTGCACGTGTAACCACACCCAATGGTGATGTGACAGTGTACTGATGCACCCTGATGTACACACATGTTCAGAAAAGTTCAACAACTGGAAGTCAGATTGCACACCAGCTAAGACAAAATTCTTAGCTGGTGTTGAACAAATGTGTCACTGAGGGAAAATGTGAGATTCTAGAGGGAAATGTTTACATTTTGCATTAAATTGGAGAATTACATGCACCTCCAAATAACGCTATAGTATCATTTTTGGGGTTCATCAATAGGGATAAATGATTCTAGGTATATAGCCTATTCTATGAATGTTTAGAGTCATTAATATTTTATTACGCTCAGTAGAAGTAGCATTCATTGAGATTTAGCAAAAATATGCGGTGATAACCTCGTTTGATCAGCGTGCAGAGCAAAGGATCTGAAAAGGATCTTTAAGAGGTGAACGCATAATGCTGCAGAACAGATGATGAAGGCTATCGGCCGAGATTTGCATCCGCCTCTTTTCTCAGCACAAATGAGTGCTACCAGCTGCGAAGTGCATGAAATTAAGTGATCGTCGCTGAAAACTGATGTGTGGAAGGCCAACGTCTAATATCTTTGTTTATATTTGGAAAACAGACTGTAGCATAATTAACATGACTTGACCCACTTAGATATAAAATGAAGACAATTTTGCAATTATCCTTATGACTCTGCATTATTTTAATGGAGTTATGTAAACTGAAGTTCAGGAACAGGACCACACCTCCCTCACTCATCCCACCACCCACGCTTCATTCAATACCTCCAGTCAACCACCCGTACTTCACTCCTTCCATCCACCTGTGCTCCTCAAATCCAGCCACAAGCGCTTACGTATATAAGCTGTCTAACCCGTTTTCTCTCCCGTTTCTCAGTTCTCACATCACTCCCACCCAAACCCAGCTTGTTCAACTCTTTTAATGGGCAGCACGGCGGCCTCACAGCAGAAGGTTCTGAGTTTAGACCTCGCTCAGCCCAGGCCTAGCTCCGCACAGAGTTTGCACGTTCACCCCGCTCGAGTGGGCATCCCGTGGGCGCTCCGGCTTCCTCCCACCATGAAAGACATGCACGCTAAAATACATAATTCTGCTTAGTAATCATTTTGTCTCTTCTACAATAGGAACCACAGGTGGGTTGATAAGACCAAGCTGCTTATCGAGACGAGCCCCCACTCTGAGTCTTGACCCCTTGGGTTCCTAGCTGCTCTGGCCACGGAACCCTAAGCAACCCGCTTGACCCCTTCATCCCTCCCCTCTCGACCATAACTATTCCTCATAATAAACCACCATAAAATCTAACATTGGCGTGGTCCTTGTTAGTGAACTTGCTGTGCAGGCCTACCAACCAATCCACTCTTTTACCTGTTAAAATACCTTTAAATGGCCAATCATCTTATAAAATGCACTATTTCACCTGCCAGAAAGTGATTGAAGCCTCTTCTTTTTGACTGACAGGTTATTTCTGCCCTGAAATTACTTCATTTCATGAAGAGTTATATTTGACAGAGTATAGCTCACCTAGTATGTTTCACCTTTTAAAAAACCTTTAAATGGCCAATACAACCCATAAAATGCTGTAATTCACTTTCCAGAAAGTGATTGAAGAGACTGGGCGATACAGCTCCAGCAGACGGAATCAGTTTTCAGCGGACTATCACTTTTAGGCATGCAGAACTTCGCACAACCGGGCCAGACGCAGACAGCAGAAACAGCTGATCAGACGTGAGTTACAAGTTCATTGTTACAAGCATTAACTCCTTTTCGATAAAGGCAAAAACCACCTCAAGCGAGTGTATAAACTCTTTTGCGAAATTAAGGATTTTTTTCTGGAATGTTGCCGTTACCTTAAACCTTTTCTAATGCGATACTTCAAAATGTGCATTCAAAAACGTTGATATAAACACGGCTAATGTCACATATTTCACGTGAAGAGCTTAAAGTAAAGGGACTGTATCGTTTAAATACTGTAGTGAAAACACAAAAGTGTGCGTGAGCCATGACAGTGCAGTTCTGCTTTAGTGTGAACTTCCATTACATTTCACCCTGCAAACTGAGTTTATCGATTTCTCTCCTCTGCATGTGTGCGCATGTGCAAAGCAATGTGTGCTAGGCTTTTTGGATTTGCAAGTATGTCTGTGTTGTGTTTAAATATAAATAAAAGTCAGATCAGATGTGTGAGGGGGAGAGAGAGAGAGAAACAGAGAAAGTGTTCTAAAATTCATTAAGATGTGGGCATACTTTGAGGTATCCTCATTGATCGTGAAGTCTGGACTCCAGTTACATGACTTGGACTCAAGTCAGACTCATGACCTGAATCAGTAAACTTTAGGCTTGACTTAAAAACAAAAACTACAAAGAAGATTTGAAACTCGGCCCTGACTTTAACACCAATGACTTTGGATTTGGAATGTTTTGATATCCTGCCCAGGCCTAAAGATTAAAATTTATGTTAAAAAAACAAAAAAACAAGCATGCAACGAATCAACTGATCATCAGACATCAACCAATCATGCGGGACAAGCTGGAAGAAAAGTGCAGGCAGCACAGAACGACAGTCAGACAACAAATCATATGACGCTGTATCACTTTCTGATGTAAAAACAAATGGCAACATACAAAACATACAGATTGGAAATGACAAATAACTGTGTCACAGAAATAACATGCCACAACACATCTGAGTTCATATTTCAAGTCTGTCTCAACAGCAATACTTACCTGCCCCTGTGTACATTAAATTGTTCATCCTTTAAATGTTTGTGATGGAGGACAAAATCAAGCCCCCTTTTGTAAAGAAAACAAAAAAAAGATTAAGTTAAAATCATAAAAATCTTTTTGTCTTCTTCATACTCTTTCTACTTCCGCAGATAGTGTATCCTTGCTGAACGGACGGAATAAAAAGAAAGAGAGGGAATTCTGTCCTAAAAAGGCTGTAACACTGAAAGACACTCGCTTGGTTTGTCTAACTCAGCTAAGCTTGGAACTCATTTTCAAAAAAGAAAAAGGGATCTCATTTACAGCCAGTACTAACACAAGTGACAAATGAAGTGGCCAACAGTGTTTTTCAGTGTCTATACGAGCATTTAATTGTTGAACTTATCCATAAAAAAGTTTCTTTAAAAGTAGAGTCATCTTAAAAAGTGTCCATTATTTCTTTAAAATTGATACACTCAAAAATCTGGCATTTAATTTGGTATATTTTGGTACATAATGACTTGTTTGAGATTAACACACAAAGTTTAGGACACACAAAGTTTAGTAATGGCAACCTGCTGACAGCATATTCGAAGAGTCACATCAGTGTTGCGCCATAGTTCCATCTGCTGGTGTTGTCTGTCTGAGTTCTTACCAGAAATCTGCTCCTACTGTTACATTCTTCAACCATGTGAGTTATGCCTCAAAAACACAAAACATATACTGACACTTTCTGGTGTATTTTTAGAACAAACATTCTTATTATATTCCTACTTATGCTATGAATTATGCTGTGCGATCCAACACATTTTAAGGGTGTGTAGACAAAAGCGCACACACACACACACACAAAAAGTCTAGCTACTATAAATATCATTATCTCTCCTCTCAACTTGTGCATCTCTCAGGTTCTTTTCGTCTAGTCTTTGTTTCACGGCAGTTGAGCCGCACTCCTCTCCAGTTACGACTCTGATGTAGCACATTTTCCATTTGTGAATCCTCCAAATTAGATTTAAGCGCTTTCAACCAGCCATCAACCTGAGAGTGTAGGTGGTGAAATCACTGTCTGAAATTTTATTACAACACTGATGTCAGAGAACATGTTGTTTTTTCTGATTGCTGGCATGTCACAGTAGCAGTCAGCTACGAAGAAGTTAAGTTTCTCCCAAACAAGGTTGTACTGAATGTCACTGTGAAAAATAATATTTTTCCTTCTTTCATTGTTCTTTTCAAATGCACAAGATAATCAGTGAATTTTCTAAATTTGGACTTCAGTTTCTTTTGTTGTAATCGCTGCTGCTGTTTAATGTTTTTATTAAATCAACCTTGGGTCAGTCCCAATAGGTGTCATCATTGCTGCTGTTTAAATTTACCACTCTTAGAAGCCTTTTATTAATCCTCAGTTTTATGTCATTCGTGTCTGCCTCACTGGATGATTCACATAGCAACTTTGTTTTTCTTCTAGCATCTAAATATTTCAAATTGGACCAGTTTGCTGGAGCTAGAGTCTGTTCAGCAGCAGTGAGACGTCTATGATGGCTTTATCTGTGATGTGTTGTCTATGGTTTGCTGTTTGAGATTTGGGGACCTGAGAGAGCTTTTATTATCGCCATGTCTTACACAATTACATTTTATGTAATTGATTTTCACTTTTATTTGTGTTATAGTTGCAGCTTTTCATGTTATGTAACCCGCCTGTCTGCCATTCATGGTGTTACATTTATGACATTTGGCTGATAATAATAATCTGATGTAATGATATGAGTCAGTATATGTCTTGCTCAAAAAAATGTTTGGTTCTCAAAAAGAAAATTTTTTCAAATAAAATTGCTCTTGCAGAGCAAATCTTGCAGATTTAGAATTATTTTCTTCTCTTTCTCAACATGGCCTAGAGGGACACTTACCTTATGAAATGTGAAAAAAAAACAAAAACACTGCAATTTGTGAGAGTTAATGTGATAGGAGAAGTGTTCAACAATTCATCATAGGTTTTCAATTTAAAACACTAAAAGCAGTGGTTGAGTGGTTTCTTCTTACATACTGTTCAATAATACAATATTATGAAAGCTTTCTTAATTACATATATTAATTTGTTCAGGTTTTTGAGTCTGAGTGATTTTGTCAGGATTTTAAAATCCAAGAATTGCTTAACAATGTTTCACATTTTGTTTGTCTTCTTGTCACCTTCAGTTGTAGTGTTGAATCGAGCTTGAAACCTACAGCCTCCACTTTTGTTTTTTCATTTTAAATCGTTGTATTGTTGTATCGCTGCGTAGTGCAAAGTGCACACAGTAATGTTTGCTCAACAATAGTTCCAGCCCCACCAATAGAAAGGAGGGTTGTATATAAAGAGTTATTGTTAGACCTTAAGAAAAAACCTTTTAGCTTTCAGAGAACAAGCTGACTTTAAAAACATTTGGAACTACAGCCAAGTCCTGAAATCTTTTCTATCTCACAGAGCGTCCCTCTCTCTCCTGGCCTCCTTTGTGTTACCTCTCTACTGTTCATCTCTCCCTACTCATCTTCTCTTTTCCTTTCTCTCTCTCTCTCTTTTTTTATTCATCTTGCCTCCACCTCCATCTCCCCCTTTTTTTCCCTCTGCCTTCTATTCTACCATCCTCTGCCTCCACTTCTCTCTTCTTCTCTATCTCTTCTGGGTCCATTGTAAAATCAGCTGTCCTTCCCATTTGGGCATTTCTCCCTCTCCCTTCATCGTGCAACTTATTTTATCCCTCATCTCCCTGACTTTTCATTCTGCAACACTTCTGCTCCCTACTCACAAACACCATCTCCTCTAATTCTTCCCCTTTTTCTTCTCTTCACCTCCTCTTCCTCCCCCCTCCACCATACTGCTGCATTATTCAGACTGAGTGCTATGTGGAATGGCTTGTGTTGTCCCTGAGTACCTCTCCTCTCATCGCGCTCCACGAAGCATCACTCTGGAATTTAACCCCTCCATCCATCTCTACATGCATCAGGTCAGCCCATGGCACGCGCTCATTCTGTCAAACTCATGAATTCACACAGATACTCTCAGATAGATGCCTTACATGTGAATTGTCTTGTCACACAGGCTCCTTCTTTTCTCTTTCTACCCCAAATACCAGCCAGGGGTCCTCAGAGCTCACTTAAGCAGCAGCTGCAGGCAGATGCAGCACCAGACTACAGCAGAACAATGCGTCTTTTATTCATAACTACTAGCAGCACCGAGCTGAAGCACTTCAACTGCAGGCGCCACAGCGCAGGGACATGGTTCTACAAAAACGTCAAAAAAAGGACGAAGAAGAATCATCCCTGCATATTTAAACACTAGCAGGGAGGACGGAGTGGAAATACATAGAGATACAAAGAGTCGCTTCACAGGATCATCCTACATTTTTAGAAATGTGTAAAAGTAAAGAAGGAGCAAGAACAGATTTGAGAGTGAGGCGAGAAGAGATGTAAGAAGATAAAAATGTTGGTGGAATGAGCAGTTGACAGTATAATCAAGTGCAGACGCTGGTATCCAATGACACATACAAAGATGAAATCACATTTGTTCTGACAGAAAACCCTGAGCTGCTTTTCCTAAAACTCTTGCAGCTTGAAGTGGCTTGCCGCCAATGTGTTTTGGCAGTTGTCTCCTTTATTGAGTTTTCTCATTTTACCTCAAAGTGGCCTCTGTGGCCTCAACCATCTCTCTGTTCTGACGGGAAATGTTTTTTTAATTGTTCAAAAATTTGTGCCTAACAGCTGTGCACTTGAGCTACAGCTATGAGCTATGATTGTTCTAGGAAAAAAGTCAGGTTTAGTGGTAGTTGGCTTGAAGCTCTTGTGCATTTTTCATGCAAAATGTCTTTTTATAGGCGCGCTGGAGTTGTGAGGACGCAAGCTAGCTGCCAGTGGAGACTTACTGACGTCAAACAAGACTGGGACATGGAGTCACTGATAATTTATATTTATTTTATAACAAAACTGAGCTACATCATTCCAATATACAGTACATTTGTAAATAAATTGTTTCATCTGGGAAGAACACAAACCTGTGTCCTCCCCTAGAGTAATCCTTCTGTAAAATATTACCCATGACCATTGCAGCTCTGAAACAAAAATAAGACGCAATTAGTCCAGCCAGTGCAATGAGCAAACAGCACGGAGGGAGTGATATTTATCAGCAAAACAAACAACTTTCTTAAGCAAAATGCAAATCCTCTTAACCCATGTCATTACACAAGCTGTGTGTGCACTTCAGCAGAATATGGGTGCCACACACACACACACACACACACACACACACAGTTTGTTTATTTCTCAAATGAACGTAACATTCTCAACAGTGGCTGCTGTGGCCAGAAAAATGTCAGCTGGCAGGGCAGCAGTACAATTAACTGATGACTTTTTAAATATTTTAAAACTTTGGTGGATGAAGGAGATGGAAAGGCAGCTAGCAATCCAATCACAGTGTAACCCTTGCTGCAATATGACATGCCTTCAATAGAATAAACACAGTGTTTCAAACAATAGTCAGCCATGACTCACAGTAACAATAACTCCAGAGCTCCCCTATCCAGGATCAATGGGTAGCCATTAATTCATCAGACCTTGCTAATGTTGTTGAACGAACCAGAAGGAGGCTGATGGTTATAAATATTTACTCATGAATGAATGCGTTGCTATTGTGAACACACAGACTGCAGTTCTAAATAATAAGTTTTGAGCTGATTTTAAGGCAGCAGAACAGCAAAAACCTGAGAAACGTCACCGTCAGGCTAGGCCACTCAGAGGCAGAGTAGGGTGTGTCATGCCTTTCCCATAGCAGGATCTGCCAAGTCCTCACTGTCTTCTTTGACATTGTTGGTTTTAGGATGCGGTTTTTAAAAAAATGTTGCATTACCACCTTCTTCTGGATTGAACATTAGACACAATTCTCCTATCCAGTCTAACTTAATATTAATAATTAATAATAATAATATTAATAGAAAGTTCATCTAAACCTCTAGTAGCCTCAATTTGGACTGAGTAGGCCTGAAACCTCTCTCTACAGCCCCTGAACTTCCTCTTCAGTAAATGTCATTAAATGGGCAAAGTGATATCTGTGACAGCAAACAAAATACTCATGGCAACTGCGGTTGCTAAAGTCTTTCATTCATATGTTCCTTGTACTGACTCATGCTACTCCTGCATTCCTCTTTCATGTCATCATCCTACAGTTTAAAATTTGCCAAAACAAATGATCCAGATTCTGCTTTAATCACACAGCCGGATGCTCTGCAGCAGGGGATTTGGAATCTGACACAGCCAACCGTGACACACACAGACAACATCTTTCTCATCCCACTGATAAAAGAAGAATGTGAAGAAAATGAAGAATTACCAGAATGGTGACTAACTTACTAAACCTTTAAAGAACAAAACTTGCTACTTTTATCTTCACACTTGGCTGTTTATATTCTCATTCATTATTCATAACCAACCAAAAATACACAAAACTCGTTCTGACCTGTAGTTTCTGTTGTTGCTAGTCAACTCCTCAGGTCAAGACAATATTTGGACAGGAAAAACAGATTGAACAACAGAGTGAAAATGTAGTTTGTTGTTAATAATTGCTTAATTTTAGCTACATCGCCTAGTCTAGTTAGTGTGAATGCCAATAATCTCTATAGGATTTCAAAACAATATCAGTCCCTATATGTTTTTCTGAGTGAAACTAAATATCCTAGTGTCCCTGTTAATGCTATTGTGCTGGTATATCCCTTAATTTATTAGTCTGATGAAGACCAGAAGATATTTAGGAGTGAGAGAGAAGCAGGAGAATGGCAGGGCAGCTGATTCTGAGGGAGCCAGTGTGATTGAGGTCTGTAGTGGTCTAGGTCTGTAGTGGTCTACAGGTCTCAGGAAATATTTGCTGTTTTCTCCTAACAATAGACATTTGATGACAGGTCTAGGCACCAAAGTATAGTCTAAATAAATTAATTCATATTTATTAGATTTGCTATATTTTGACACACTTAAATTTCTGCATTCATTGGCTGTAATGAATGAAATAAATATTTAGATTAGAGGTGGGCATAGATTAATTTTTTAAATCTAGATTAATCTCACTGTAATCTTGAAATTAATCTAGATTAATCTAGATTAATCTAGATTAAAAGGGCTCATTTGAGCCGAAGGCATTCAGAATATGTGTGTGAACGGGTTTCAAGCATCTCCTGTTTGCAATATGCATCACAAACTGCTTGAGAAAGCTGTTCTACTATGATAATTGATGATGACAATAAATCATGTTCAATAAGATGGCTGTCGGGGTATCAACAGTTACTGAAAGCTGTAGTTTATACTGTTTATTAGCACTT
>JAPMOB010224777.1:0-19922 GCA_029875015.1 Lepomis gibbosus | reverse complement strand
AAAATCCCCTCTATTCCCCTCTCTGCTGGTGTGGAGAAATCTTTGTCTGCGCTGACTGGACTGGAAACGCCTCCAGGAAGAAGAAAAAGAAGGCAGACGAAGAAGAGTATGAAGGGTGCAAGGTCAAATGGCAACTGGGTTAGGCCGATGGGAATTCCTCCCATGCAGATGTCCTTTGCACTACCTACACTTGGCCTCAGGGCTAATGCATCACCATGGGGGGTGGGGGGGTTGTGGTGAGTAGGTAGGTGTGGGTTGGACAGTGAAAAATAAGTTTGAAATACCATATCATAAAACCACTGTACATAAACAGAAAAAAATCAGAGCAGGGATGTAAGAGCAATTTCTGGATGGAGTAATTGCCAACGAGAAAAGAGAAGCGACCAACAAGGGCAGTGCAGGACAGAAACAATGCAGAAACAATTAAAAATCCATTTAGGCATTTAGGAAATCTAGAAGAGAAAACATAGATCAAAACAAATATTCATCATGCATCAATTTATATTCAATGCCACTGTAGCTCTGCCAGCCTTGCATAATCAGACAGTGTGTGAAGTTATCAACGGTGCAACAACACAACTGAAGGAAAAATTCCCAGTAGACCAAAATACCAAAGTAGATGTTTGGGTGGGTATTTTCTTCTACTCACTGCATCATTTACATGTCCAATGTGGCTCGACCTAACACGCAAACTGAGTCTCACTCACACAAACATACACAATCTCTCTCCCACACCTTCTATTATTCTTATCTTATGATATTCCCCTCGTTCCTCTTCTCAGTCATTAAATGACTCTAATGTCTCCCCTCCGGATAAGCAAAATGTACCATGAGGCGTGCGCTTTAACCCACTTAGCTACCAATAACCTACCTAAATGTGTGTCACGACCAAGCGGCCCCCTTAAAACCAGACCAAAATGCCCTTCCATGGTTTCCCCACTGAGGGGCAGACAGACATTCATGGTTAAGGGGATAAGAACACACATATACACACACAGGCAGGGAGAGCGTACTACCATTAGGCTTTGAGGTGGGGTCTTAAATGGTTGACTGACTGCAGGGGGAGGTTGTTTTTTTTACATAGTGAGAAGAATTGGTTAATACTGACTGGGTATTTTCTTCATATGCGTATGGCTAAAGTCATACACAAGCCACTAAATTAATGAATCAACCAAAATCACAAGCCCTTATTTCACTCTGCATATAAAAGCAAGACAGGATTTCTATCAACTCAAACATCAGTGCAAGCTATTACAAAAGTATTATTCATGCAGTGTTAAATGTGGAGCAGGCAGCGTACATGCATGTCCACTGCTATATGTTACGGGTTACACCAGCATAAACCACTGGGAGCAAGTGAGATTTACACATGAAACAAATCGATTGGATTTATGATTCAATTACAGCAGAGGGAGTGGTGTGCATTCGAAGCCCATAAGGTCTCCAGCTTTCACATGACTTTGTAGAGTCACAACTGTCAAACATTAGCCCCATTTTAAATCATTTTAAAACCACTATCCGGTGTTTTTACAAATCAGAAACCACTTGCAAGCAAAAACTGTAATATATTTCATTTTGAACTACCAGAGAAAGGGTTCATTTAACCTGATAATGGATGAGAAAACACTAGAAAAAAGTATCTGGCATTTCACCATGAAACTGAGAAAATACTAGAAAAAAGTATCTGGCATTTCACCGTGAAACTGGTGTTGTGGAACAAACAAAGTCACTATGAGAAGGAGCAAGAAAATATAATCAAAATGTTAAATAGGTTGAAGCTTTTTTTTCTCCAACAATTTCTTCAGGCTATTGCAGTGACTTTAGTGGAATATACAAATAACAACAAGAACAAACACCAGCCTGTTCATTAAGAATTTCTGGTAATCAATGGGGAGTTAATTTCTTGGCTGAAACAAGTGGCAGTCTGACTGCGACGGCTGTGCAGTGGGGGAAGTGATCCCCTTGCTGTTTTACACAGAAATGGCAGCAGAAGAATAAACTATTTCACGGTCTGTTGGGAACAGTAATACACAGCCTCACACAATCACACCCAGTGTCTTCCTATTCACAGTCTGCTTTATATCAGCATACTGTTCTGCAATGAGTCATTTCACCAGGGGACAATACAGCCGAGCAGCTTAAACACATAGGCAATATGTTGTACAAAAGAGCTCAAAACAGAATTGGTCATCTGGGCACTAGCAGTGCCTAAACTTTGCAGGGCAATTATTTTAAAGTGATGCAAAGTTTCCATTACAATGCAAACAAAAATGTACTATGGTAATATCTTTTGTACTTTTTTTATTAACGGTGTCTCTTAATGCTTAGAACATTGCTGTTGATACAGTCAGTCTAATTTTGTTATGTGGTCCAGGAAATGGACAAAATGATTATATTTGTGGCTGAGGAGAAATTTCAATTTGTGCATTAATAAAACACAATTACTTGATGGTAACCATTATGAGTCAGCCTGACTGTTTTTTAATTGCAAATATTATGTGGTGCTTCTACTTTGGTATCCTGAATCTAATGGAAGGGCAGTGGAAGATGAAGGAAACAAAACTAAAGAATAAATAGAGAAAGGCGAACTAGCAACCTGTTGACAGCTGAATATAGAGAGATAGAGATAGAGATAGTCTTTATTGTCACATATGCACAAGTACACAGTGAAATTTCGTATGGAGCAAGCCTCCGGGCCGCAGCCATCTAACGTGCCGCCACTAACTTTCCAGAAAAGAAATTATGAAGAATATGGAGGTATATGACTAGAGCCTCACAGACCATGACCCTGTCACTCCAGTCATTCACAGATACCAGATCCAGCATATAATTTATTGCACTATTGTGTCAATTCTATATTATTGTATAGGTAAGCACATCGTGATCATTGTCTAGAGTCAAATTCCTCGTATGTGTACACATACCTGGCAATAAAGCTGATTCGGATTCTGATATAAACATGTGGGATATGGCTTGTCAACATTGTGAGTGGTTCCTATGACAATACAGTCCCAAGACAATACAGTTATAGCCAGAGTGCTCAGTAACCTTCTGGTAGGCCAGTCGGTAGGATATACTGGGAACTTGACAGATGGGAATAATCAAGAATACAAAAGTTGCGATGGTATATGGAGGTTTATTTTGCTGACATGGAAAAACGGAGGGTGTTGAAAAACTGTTTTCTTTATATAGCATATAGCATTGTCCCGTTGTTCAGTTGATGAGATATGTTAATGTAAAAATTAAGAAGTAATACAGAAACAGATAAAAACAAATACAATTAGTGTCCCTAAAATAATACCCCTCACACACAAACAATTTATCAAATTTAGAATTCTTTTAGATCTTAAGTTTGCTTAACATGCTTGTTTCTGTCTGGGTCAACTATAACAAAAAATTGCTGGTGTGTTCAAAAGTGGATGGGTTCACAACCAATAAAACAAATGGACTTTTTTCATGAGACAACTGTGCTTTTTAAAAAAAATAAAAAATTGTGCATTATACTTGTGTTATAAAAACTGCAGTGTTAAGTTGATTTTTTAAAAATAAATCCAATTATTGCAAAAACACAAAAACTGAAGGGAGCAGAAAGAGACATTGCATATGAATATTTTTAAATAATGAGACAAAATGATGCAACCCAAACAGTTAGAGATTTTTAGGCTGTACTTTGTGTGCTGTGCTCTGTGATTTGGAGTCTGATCAAAGGCGAACACAGTGCTTTCCTCCCATGCGAAGCAGCAGAAGCCACCAGCACCATATGTGTGTGCCCATCAGTGGGTCCACATGCCATATGCCTGAATGTGCTGGTGTAATGCTTTCTCTGTGCCAATCATATCACTGTCCGCTCAGCAATTGGAGTGTGCATTAGTGCAGTCATGAGGTGTGTGGGGAGAAAAAAATAAAAAATAAAAATAATATATATATATATATATGTGTGTGTGTGTGTGTGTGTGTGTGTGTGTGTGTGTGTGTGTGTGTGTGTAGGTGTGTGCAATTTTTGCATATTTCAGCAAGGAGTTTGTACTGTGCATGAATTTTCTGTGTTTAAATGACAAAGTTGAGGAGTGTGTGAAGGCCTGTGTGTTTGTGCAAGCTTAACCTCACTACGCCCTATTACTGGAATTGCATGAGCTGTGTGTTTGTGCAGCCTCGTAACTCCCCCTTAGCTGCTGGGCAGTGGAATATCCTCCCCAGTGTCGAGTTTCCCCGTCATGATGGGATCATAGAGATGTGCCAAGAAGCGGTGTGCCTAGGGAGCCTCGCTCACTCTCGCGCAGTATGCCAGCCCCATATCAAAGTATCATCACACACACGCGCACAAACACACAGAGCAACCACCTGGAAAGTACTGCCGGACCCATAGAGCCCCAAAGTCTTGTGTTACTGTGTGAGTGTACACACAATTTGAAATACAGACAAATACATTAACACACACTTACAGACTCACATGCTATTACATAAATGAAAGGTCTGCTGCCAACTGACTATTTACAGTCCAGTCCAGTTTCTGGAACCACAGTATGCACAATAATCATGTATACACCTAGTATGTATACACCAAAAGTATTTTGTAATAGATGCAAATGTGTCTTTGTCTCTAGTTCTTGTGCCAACACACTAATGTATTGTACAAGTGATTTAACAAGATACTGGTAAGTGAACATGTGAAGTCAGTCATTAAGTTGCAATGAATATCAGGTTTCGCAATAAATTTCCCATGTCAGAGCAATGCTCAACAAAATAAAGCCAAATAACCAACTGTAAGATCAATGTGACTTTCTTTATTTTTAGTAGTATCCTCAAAGCAAGGTGGCATTTAAATACTCAGTACTATCAGTTTCTCAATGCTATCAATTACGTTGCTCTGTTAATCATGTCAGACAGGTGGGTTGTACACTGTAGGAATAGTCTAGCATGCAGAACTACACATGAAATGATTTTTAACAAGTTTGTCTCCAAGTTCATTGTAGGCAAATTCCTCTGAGCCAAACTTCAGTTTTCTGTTTCCACTGCTCTCTGTGACCAGATCTATTTCCTGGATAGGTTTCCTATGACAATATACATATGTAGGGTGCGAGTGGAATTAAGACTACCAAATGGAATGAAGCCCAAGTTTTCCAGTAGTAACCTCTGGTCCAGTAACAGCTAAGACGTTTGATCACATGCAGGCATAATTTTCAGTCACTGGAAAGAAGAGGCCGAACATCGGCCAAAGAGAAGCGAGCCTTCCAGACAGGGTGTGTGCGACTGGCTTTTGGTAATGGAGCAATGTAGCACTACTACGCTTAGCTCATAGCATTTCTCGTATTAGCATTGCCAAAAGGTCAAAATGCTGTCTGATATGTTATCTGGAAATTAAAGAGCATGGAAAGGTTACAGATAGAAGTTTGTTGAAGTTTTAATTGGATGCAAATCAGCTAATTGCGTTTTCACAGTTATAGCTGAGCAGCAAACTCTGTAAATTACATGTGCAAGCATGCATACTGTACATACAAACAAAATCTGGGTCACACGCATCCAATAAACTCATCTTTCTCACACCTTAGCAATGATCACCATGCAAAACGTACGCACACACTCACTGGATGGTTTAAATCCTAGGCACAGTGTAGGGCAAGATAGAGGTGGTGTAAATGTCAAGTTCTCTCACTAACCACACAACAAAGTTGAAGACTGTTCTATCCCACGTCTTCTACCACGCATACGCATACATGAAAAAAAGGGATTTCTATCTATTAAAATGTATGAGGTCAAGTAGAAATAAGTGTGTATACTGAGTTTTTAAAATATTACATTACTTGAAATGTTCAGAAAGATTTAAACAATAAACAATATATTCTGAAATACTGGTACAACCACTAAAGAGTACATGAACACAAACACTCTCTTCTGACCACAAACCTATCTATATTCTTTGCACTGATGCGGTTTCATAAATGTGGAACTGCAAGCATCATTTATCTCATCTTAGGTAGCTTAGAAAACAAAACCAAAGTCATTCTGCGAGATAAGTCTTATGCTGCAAACGTCACAGAGAGGCTATCATTCACTCTATCGCCGAAAGCAATAAGGCACAGAGACAGAGACAGAAAGGAATAGAGAGAACTTATCAGTGTTCTCCCTCATAAGCCATAGAGCTGCAAGATCTTGCCAAGTCTGATAAGCAACGTCCAACTTTCTCTCTTTCTCTCTCTCTCTCTCTCTCCCCTACTCATTTCACCTCACCCAAACCCTCCCTGCTGCTCTGTCTTGACAGCTGGGGCCCCAGTCCCACATCAGTGGAAATTTCCTGAAATGTCACTCCAGTAGACGGCCAGAGTGATTGGATAGCATGGGGAGTATTGCTGCAAAGGCCATATACAGACATACACACAACTCTCCCTCAGCCCACTGTCCCCACACGATGGCTGTCACCTCAGCTCCAGCACTCGGAGGCAAAATTTCTCCGCCCATGCGTGTATCTTTCTGTCTCAAAACCCCACTGTGACTCGCCTCCCTCAGCCCCCTCATATGGTGTCCTCACCTTCTCATCCTTAGAGTTCAATCTGTCATCGTAGCTTAGCCAGGGGCCAGAATGAAAAGGTGATGGGTCAAAGGGGAAACAGGACGTCCCCTGGGCCAGGAGGATCCTTTATCAATCTGCACTTTAAAGGTTAATATAACCTAACATTAAGAAATTGGCTCACAAAATTGGAATTCAATCAGACTAACTACTTATAAATGCTTATTAGGAAGGAGGGTTACATATATATGAGAACTAATTTAACTACACTGGCAGTATGTTGCTTAATCATTTTAGCAGGTATAATGTTCACTATAAAAAATTTTATCATGTTTGCATGCTAATATTTGCTAATTAGCACAAGATGATTAGACAAAATGACATTGCTGATGGCAATGTCATTTTGTAAGAATTTAGTTGTAAACCAAAGTATTGGACAAATTAAAATTTGGATCTGATGATGGTTCTAGAAAGGTCAGATGATCAATACATTGATTACAATTTATACTCAGGGGGACATGAATGTCTGTACCAAATTTTGTGGTAATCCCTCCAACAGTTGATAAGCGATTTCACCAACAAATGTGAATGTCAAAGTCAATAGCATTCATCCTGAAGAGAGCATTAATATACTGTATATATACAATATGTCATGGCAATCCATCCAGTTGCTGTTGAGATATTTCAGTCTCAACCAAAGCATTGGTCAGAATAGGCCAACAGACCAACATTGCCATAGGGACATCTTAAGATGGCTAAAAATGAAAGTGAAACAATGTGACTGTCTGTGACAACACACACAGATTGAGGGCTATCTTTAAACACACACATTGTGGCAAACTAGATCAGGTATTGCAGTAGCATTTCACCTCATAAGCTATCGAGACAGCCACATGGATCCTGCCTAAGTTGACCTCCCCTTTACTTAAATCCACACTGACTTATTAGCAGATAAATAGGTTACCAGTACGTTCTAATTAGCAAAACCACAGCCCTGATAGCCAAGCATTAGCAACTCTGTGGGAGGTTGTACTGTTAAGTAGGTCTTCATATAGAAAATCACTAGCATGTACGAAAACAAAAAAACATTCAAGTTCATGTGACTGTGCTTTGCAGTGAAACTCACCCTTTCAACTCTTCGCATCTTCAGTTAATCCTGACCGTCTCTGACATTGTCCGCAAGTGCACCAGGTGCAAAAAAGGGAAAGTGTATCGAAGGCCGTGAACCGACTAAAGCCGGGACAGCGAGAGTGTGCATAAACCCTGCCCTGCCCAACCCAGTTGAGTGACAAGTAGCAACAGGGGTTACAGGCAGTTAATCAGACAAGCAGTAATCTAGTTAGGAGATCAACAAATGAGCCTCTCAGTGCTGAAAAGGAGGACACAACCCCACGGACAATAGAGCGGGCCAATGCCATTGTGTAAGTGAACAACAGGAAGGATGGAAAGGGAACATTACTGTCATTAATTAGATCAAAATTAGGTAAGAGTGCAGAGCAGGAGCATTAAAGTGTGCCTGCTGGTAGTAATTTCTACAGGAATAATTTGTATTGGACTAATTATTGAGGTGACATCATGTCTCAAAGCAACACATTTGAAGTTCTCTGAAAACGAAAAATTGTGACTGTGTTCATTTGCATGGATTAAAGCATATTATTTGTTATTTTAGAGGTTTTAAAAAATATGAGTAAGGATGTGGTCTGGAGCTAGTACAACCACCTGTTCTTTCCAAAAATTGTGCCTTTGCAAAGCGCCCGGCTGTGAAGGGCTATTAAAGGTAAGTGCTGGCGGCTGGCAGCACGTATGACAAAGCCGGTGACCACAGAAGGGCTTCAGGATTCTCCACACCTCTTTTGGTCTCCATGGAAACAAGGACAGGAACATTCAGGCACACGGGAGCCGTGAATAGACCATCACAAGGGAAAAACATGCGCCCTGCTACTGGCTTTTCACAGACTCCATTCCAGATGTTTTAAAACCCCCTGGAATCAAAGTGTTGTTTATACACTACTAATTCAGAATAGGCCATCTCAGTGCACACCTGATGCCTCCTGTCTTTGTCTTCTATACAAGCCTACAGCCGGATAAAAAATATGTCAGACACAACTGCATCTGGCATATTTAAATACTTTAGGGCTCTGCTGCCAATCATTTTAATCCATTTTTAAGCCAACACAGATTCCTCTTAAAAGGACAGTTCTTATTATTGCATGTTTAAGCACATTTTTGACTCAGCTGGGAAAATAAAATAAGATTTTTCTTCAAAATCAGGATATATAGACACAGTCTGGTGATGACTCTGTGCTTAACTGTTATCGTTCCCATAAAGAAAACTGTTAAGCTTCCACAAACAGCATCTCTAAACTGTTATAAACACACAAAGGCAGTGTTTGTTAAACTTTGTGGTCACAAAAGTGGGAAATGGCTATTGCTGTCAAGCACATGCAAACAGTGGCTGCTATGGAAAAAAACAGCCCGACCCTGAAATAAATGACAAACCATTAGATTAAAATGTGCAGTTAAATCTCTTAAACAAACAGCTGGCCATGCTGATAAAGTATTTTTTTACCACATCTTGTGTAAACAGCTAATTTGTTCAGTTTTAAGCTTTGTTTCTTCTGCTGTTGCGGACACATACTGTCACCGTTTGGCTCTTTGTCCTTTCCTCTAGCCTCATTCCAACTTCTTAACACATTCATTGTCATTCTCCGCTAATCCACCAGATGCCCTCAGACTTTCCCTCCTTTCCCCATCACCTAACTGCCACACCCAACTACACTTGTCTTCCCTCATCTGCTCTGTAGTTACCTAGCCTGACCAGATCTGTTTGGACTCTTTTCTCTGGTTTTGCCCGCCTCACCAACTCATAAGCTTTTTACCTTTTTGTAAAATAAATCACTGAACTGCACCAGATCTGCCTCTGCATGTGGGCCCTACCCCTGTATTCCTGCTACCCTGCTTGCACCAACCGTGTCACACACTAATGAGAGAAGGGAATGGAACAGATGATAAAGTATCACTGGCTGACCCAGACAGAGGAGGTGAGCGCCTGAGACAGGGCACAGACGGAGAGAGAGCGATTTAGAGAGGTCTTTCCTCGTCAACAGCAGGAAACACCATCCTCTCCATCTGACTTCTTTCATTGCTATTGCTATCCACTGAACTTTACAACTAACATACGCCAATGCAACTGTAGCTGTAGAAATGCACATTTACAGCCCAGATGGACACACATTTTCTCATCTTATCATACACAGTAACAAACATGTACACACACACACACACACACATACACACACTCTCTGCAGGCCTTGTTAGAGTGTGCTTGCAGGCAGGTTCCAGATGCCACATGCTGGGGTGTGCGGCTGCTGTCTGTGCCAAGAGAGGAAATATACATAGGATTCGGCCTAACACACACATCCACTACAACTTTGTGAAGCACAGGCAATTGCATACTAAATGATGCTTAGATACACAAAGAACACTGATCTGTCTGTTTTACATTCAGTCTCCAACCTCTTCTCTCTCACACCTCATCTTCTACTTCTCTCTCTATCTTCAGTTGCCCAGTCATCTGGCTTGTCGGCAGGCAGAGAATGACAGGAGCTTTGATGTCAAGACTCTGTGTGTGTGTGTGTGTGTGTGTGTGTGTTACTAGGCTTCTTAGTTGAAAATTCTACCATTTTCACAGTTCCTTCCACTCTGGGGCAGCTGCAAGAAAACAAGCAGGCTGACAAGAGAGGGACCAAAGAGAAAAGAAGAAAAGAACGAAGACAGTGAGAGAAAAAGAGTGGTGCAGCGACTGTGAGGAGAAAAGGAGGTCAGATAGTGGATGATGTTTTATTGCGCTAAGCCAGAGTGTGAATGCCGGAAGGTTTTAGTTTGAGAGGCAGATGAATATGGACGGACGGATGGATGAATGGATGGATACACTGATTGAAGGAAGTTGGTGTCACAAAGTCACGTGTGTTGAAGATGCTTGCTCAAAATAGATCATTTTAAGCTACTTCTACTTAAAGACATTAACAACATCACAAGAATATTGCTATTGTTTTGGGCTCCGGAGCCACAGGGGGTCATCAAATCCTGCCGTTTTTCTTTATGCAGAAAAATTGAAGCCTTTCGAAAGTGTTCAAAGACAGAAAGAAAAAGCAGAGGAGAATTCTTGAATTACCAATCTACTTCATTACATTTTCTGTCAGACAAACGACTGTCGGGTTTCCTTTTTCACTCAGCTGCATGATTTAAAAAAAAATCTTTCTGCCTCACACACACACATTCTCTAATCATCTCTCTTAGAAATGTTGAGGTTGTGCTGTGCCATTTTGAATGGCGCACTCATACAGATTATCAGCAGTTTGACAGCTCCAATTAGCTAGTATTATAGATAATACAATAAGGTAAAGCTCTACTGTAAAGCGAAGATCATTCCTCTTCTCCAATCTCATCCCCAGTGACACTCTAGAAAATCCCTTCAGAGTTTCATATGATACACTCACTCCAAAATTATAAGGGTAATTCATCCAACAAAAAGGGAAAATCTCTGTCTTGGCCTCTAATGCCTCAGTTACAGTTAAACTGTTCTTGAGCATAAACCAAGTTAGGTGCTGATATCAAAAGTGGAGCAGAAGTCACGTTAACTTCATTTATTGTTGTCAGCTGCATCTCTTCAGCTCTCAGCACATTACCCAGGCACAGGCTTGTGTAGGGTCAATACTAATGCTGTCTTTTTCCAATTCTGACTGTGACTGTGCTGGTAATGCAGACAATTAGCTGGCAGTTTCAGTGGAGAAATAATATTTTCCCTGAAATGTATTGGAAGCACACGCAGAGGGCCGGGTACAGGGCCATTATTACAGTGACACTAATCAGAAAACAATCTGGCCTTTGAAATTACTGAAATAAATACCAGATTAAGAATTATACCAGAATTTGATTCAATTAAATTTCAGCAGTCTGCAGTCACAGATGAGATGTGGATTATTAAAATATGCAGCTTGAAATGCCTTTCTGGCCATGCTTGTTTTGGTAAGTAATATATTTTTAACATTTTTTGCCATCTGAACGACTGAACTAGGGCATAAGGGGAACCCTGGAGATGCTTCAGTAGTCAGTTGCTCAAGAGGATCCCTTAAGCTTCATGTCGTACATACAGGGATGTAATGGAGTACGGTGAGTCAAGTCCAAGACAAGTTCATGACTGAGCACAGTTGAGTAATAGCGCCAATGGATGACGTGTTTTAACAATCCTATAAGTTCACTGCGTATTGCACTGTGTGAAATGGTTCGAATATAGTCCTCCATTTCTTGTGCTTTGAAAATGTAGCAAAATTTTAAACAAACTTTGACCACAAGCGCTGAAACTTCTATGCATCCAAAAAGCTCAAGAGAGGAGGAAAAGAGAGTGTGGAGCCAGCCATGGCCAATGACAAGAGGACAGCCTAGATTGCCAATTCTGCAAAGTGAGTTTGAGGTACCTATGTTTTTAGCTGTAGCAATAGGCTAGCTCTCCAGTGTATTCTACATCATTTCATGTCATATTCATATGGGGTGGTTTATGAATTGTGGGTGGGTTGCAGCATTCAAATGATGGGATTTTGATTTGAAATTTCTGACACAGGCTGTCGTATCACTGAAGCTCCACAGTAAATCTGCAGTCGGTGGACGTCTCACTCAGTTTTAATGACGCTTCAAACTAAATGTGATCGCTGTCCAAATAAAACAGCATTCTACACATGCCTGCTAAACTTTACTGATCTAACAAAATAATAAATTTGGTATTCTATACTGACGCATCAGAACAATCAACACTGTCAATCAATAATTTGCAATTATAAATAAAAGCATGCAATCTTAACCCACCTCATCCACTTCTTTCTCCTCCTGAGTAAGGTGTTGCAACACTGAATTATATTGAAATTGTATTTATGTTTGTGGATATGGAATATTATATTTGCTAATATCAAGATCAAAGTTGTAAGAGGAAAACAAAATGTACCATATCACAAGGAGTCCTGCTTAATGTTACAGACTAGTAATAAATATCTTTTAGCGCAGTGTCCTGAAAAAGTAAGTTTGGACAAAGATGGATGGGGAAGACACCCTAGAAATATTGAAGAGATCTGTGTCTTTGATTTGTCAAACTGTACTCATGTTACCTTTATGGCAGAACGACAAAAGAAATCTCATGGCGCTTGTTGAGCTGTGGTCACTGATCATGTAATAGACAATCATATGTTACAGAGAACTCAAGAGGTTCAAGACGTACGTGAGTGATTCTGAATTACATGCTTATATTACATTCTGACTAGTGAAAGTCCAGGATGATGTTTATTACTAGTGACGTATGCTTTTCTCGTTGGCTCTCAATTTGCCTTTGTACTATTGTACTTTCTGTCTCCCTTCTTTGTTTCTGTGCCTTTTTACATGCCTCTGCAATAAAGAAAGATACAGAAGCACACACAGACACATGCAAGCCATGACGAATAACATTATCAATCACCGCCATAGAGAAGCACAGGTCTTTCCAGAACCACTCAATCCCCCTCTGTCCTGGCCAGCGAGGAGGATGTCTCCATTGTTTAATGACACTGAGGGAGAAAATGGTTTCTCTTTGTTCCCTTGCATTACACTTCATTACTGTCTGTATGGGTGTGCAGTACTGTACCAATCTGACAAGAGCACCTCATTTAGTAATTTTTGACTCAACATTTTTTTGGAGCTGATCTTGTCTTCCCACTCGCTTTTATATAACACCCTCCTCTGCGACTGTATTTAAGAGGGCAGTGATTTTTAGATGGGCATTTTATATTTAATGTTAGAGTATTCGGGTAAATGTACTGTAATATAGTCACCATAAGCTCTGTATACATACACTGGTAATGACTTGGCTTCCCTCTGCCTTTTTAACATTGTTTTCTGTTGTTCATGGTGGTAATATTTAATACCAGGGGTGTCCACGTTGTTAAATTTCTCCTGCATACTTTTGAAGTATTTGACTTCGGTTGAGCTGGGTAACTGATGATGGATATAGGGATCATAAAGAGTTCCCAGCTGGTAAATTATGGCTTGGCTTATTCTCTGAGGGTAAACTAGGCCATCTGGGATGAGATAGAACTATGAAAGCATCCTGGTCCATGCTGGGATAGACAGCAAGAAGATCTCAGCAGTGATTTATTCATGACACAAGTGGGAGACTCAGCCTTCCTCTCTCTTCCCTGCTTCCTCAGCTCCCTCTTTCCCCAGCTGCCTCCTGGACGCCATCACATCATCCTCACATCCTCTGTATCCCACCATACTGCCCACATGTCCCCCTCCCTCCCTTAATTTTCTACCTACTCATATTAATCACATCAAATCACCAGGAGGAATTCATTTTCACTTCCAATGCATGTACCAAATATGCATGTATGAGACCATTTTAACTGCATGATCACATACATTGTTTTTTATTTTAAATATATGTATATTTAAATGAAACTACCACCAGCAGCTAGCTCAATAATATATCTGCAGCATCATTATGACAATTGGTATAGCAGCTGGTGACAGAATGAACTCTGAACTGTGCAACCTTTTAAGATGTCCAGGTTGTTTCTATAACAAACAAATGCACACACATAGAGGTCCAGAGGGTATCTCATTAACAGACTCATATCCTCACAGCTGGAGGTTGTCACATTGTGCATGTACTGTCACTGAGCACAGGGCAGGAGAAACCCTGTGACTGTGAGAAGAAACAGACCCACACCCCAGCCCTCTGCAGAACCACTGGGACATTCCACAACATGCACACACACCATGCAAGCAATATATAAAATAGTGAAAATCACAATGCCATCCTTCCTCCAACATGCCAATCCTACTTTCACTCCTCATCTTATTCATAACCCAGTAAACACAGTGTGAAGTAAGTGGCTAGAAAGCACTGGGGCCATGAACAATTTCAATAATAATTTTCACTGTCTAAGGTAACCATCCATACTGAACTGATGCTCTCCAACGCCGAAAATTGAGCTTTTAAAAAATACTCTCCAGAGTTCTAGAGAAAATGCCAGTGTCATGTAGTGTTGATGGAGAAAGCAGAGCTTGTCAAAAACGCTGATATGATTGTCAGCCTTCACAGACAAAGTTGTGCACTCCCACGTAGCAGCTACGATTTAAAGCCAACTTTCAGTCAAGGTTCGCAACACAGCTTCATGTATCAGCATTTATCAGCTTCAATCAAATCACTATCTAATGCTCATGCCCACAACAATAACAAAAATGCCAACATCCCTTTTATTCTGCATTTAGCTTTACTGAGACACAAAATAAGTGATGGCTTGGGAAAAGATAGTTGCATCCCCAACTATCCTCTGGATTCTGAAACAGGATAGTAAAAGCTATCTGCTTGCCACGCAGCTTTTTCATTTAATGGGGCATTACATCACTGTTGTTTTTACAACGGATATCATCAGTGGAAGTATTTGGTTGACCAGAAATAATATCTTGGGATGTGTGTTGCTGAGCGAAGCAGGTGTTTTGGAAAATGACTGAGCTTGTAGGAGCATTAGGCAAAGAAACCGTCTCAGAGGGTTTAGGGTTCAAAATGTTTCCGGACAAAAGGAGGGCAACTTTTACTCCATACCCGAGCAGCATGGAATATCATCAAATCAAAACCACACTGGCCTGCCTGTAACAGAAATTGAGTTATCAATATCAATATCAAGCAAATCCTATCCGTCTGGCTCCTCCACTCTGTGGCTGTGAGAGGAAAGGAGAAAGGAAGGCAGAGAGTGTTACAGAAGAGATGAGGTGAACATTTTTGTTCATACACTGAAACCTGACAAATGTCACAGTTTCTCGACAGCAACAAGAAGATGATTTCTTGAGTTATGTAATGGTGTGGTAGAGAAAACTGCACTGTACTGAATGGTACCATCACTGTCACTGAAGCCCCTGGGACTAGAGATCTCATGCATGCCTGTAGGGGTTTATTTTAGGTGTACATGTGAATGTTCACTTGCAGACATTCATATACTCACCCACTTCTTCTACAACGCCTCCATTCCAAGTCTTTCCTTTGCTTAACATCTCACAATCCCCCGTGGTTTTACCTGTCACGAATCCCTACGCTTTTCACTCTCTTTTAAAGACATAGTTCTCCCAGTCTTCTCCTGTCTGTCATCCATCATCCTCATCTGACTTGCTTCCTATTTACTGATTCCTTCCAATCCTCTCCCACGATGCTACTGTATCATCTGGCTCAGGTGATGTTGCCTTGGGGCTCACATTACGCTGCTGTCATCACTGAACTGAAATCTAAAAAGGGGAACATTGAACATGGTCCTCCCAGTCGGCATACTTCCTTCCACCCCCGCACCTTTTCCCTGTGCTGTTTTGAGAGCCCCACTGATGGGGTTGCCCTTGCCACCAGACAGCCTGAGAAAATCCATAAAACCATGAATAAGGGAAGCCTACAGAATTTAGATATTTTGCAAGTCACAAAACGTATCAGTGAAATGATTAGTTATACCAGATTTCCTTTGTTTCCCTACAATTTTCACTCTTGCAATATAATATCTGCTCATAGCATAATTAAACTGAACTAAAATTTGTAGTTATGTTTAGGTACTCATAGCATTTGGTTAAGGTTAGGGAAAGATCATGGTCTTGGTTTAATACTGAAAAAGTCAACAGTGACTTTAGTGACACAAAACACACTTTATAAACATGCAGCCGAAAGCATAATCTTTCCTTAGCCTCTCCAAAGTGGGTTTGTTACCTAAGCCTGACCAAACACAAGACTCCAACTCCAATCCAACTACTGAGACATTTACTGTCAGTAAAAACGCACCTGGCAAAAGAATTTAGTATTAAAAAATGTAATTTTGTGTAGTACAGCATGTCTTCAGGATGTCTCCCTCACCTGGTTTTCCAGCCACCTTTTAGCATGAATAGTGCTAAATTGGCAATCGGATCTACATTTCAAAACACAGCCTCAGTTCTGTGGCTATCTGTGAGACGATCTGAATTTCAGAGGAAGCCAGGTCCTCCTGTTAAGTGCATCTTCCAGCTGAGAGCCAGCAGAAGGGTCTTAACACACACTGCAGCTATCTCCTCTGCCTGGGATTACACAGTTCATCTTTCATGTAATTCACCTATTTTATTCACTAGCAAGCTTTCATTCTTCATCCCACAGAGGAAGCAGGGGTGAGCCATCTGGCTTTCCTCTACTGTGGATGTATTCCTGATCTCAAGGTACATCATCTGACATAAATAAACAACACCTGTGAACCAATGGAACAGTGAGGGATGTAGACCAATTTTCTCTCCTTTAATAAGTTATTCTAATTACAAAAAACATTGGGCTTTGACACTTCCTGTCACTGGCATCATTCAGGTCCTGGTGGTGCCACTGCTCTGAAATTTGAAACTAAAATCTAGACTGTTTTCACCCACCACAGCTTGCTGTGTGTATTTCTTGTGAATAAACACAATAAGGCTGTACATCAAACACAATAAACAGGAATTTACATCACGTGACAAGATGTCTTTTTCCCACTGTTCACTGTAGGAACAGTGTGATCTTTGTCAGTTCTCACACATGGCTATAATATTCTGTGCATCATGACCTCAGCCTTATTAAATAACTAACTACATCAAAACTTTTTTGTTTTTTAACAATTTACAGCCAATGGATCTGTGACTCACTTCATTTAAGCATGGACTATAAATAAACCAGTTTTCATACGTTCACACAAGCCATAGTAAAACAGAGAAATAGGGTGAGACAATGCTGCGGTCACAACCAGGTCGGCAGACAACACAGTGAGCATAAACCATCGTTATTGCTTTTGGTACAGAACAAAAGCTTTTGTTATCCTGCTCTGTTGCATTTAACAGTTGCCATGACGACAATGCGCCAGGAGAGGCTTAAGGAGGATCCCAAACTTGATAAAAAGGGTTTCTAAATCTGACAGTGTAAGTCTCTGTATGTCTTTTTCCCTCTTGTTTTCCCATTACTGACTCTCACTGTGGAGTCTTTTTAAGAAGAGAGGAAAAGAGAAGAGAAATGGAAAGAGCACAACAGAGAGAGATGTAAAGAGCCTTCCGGACGGAGCTGTGGGAAACGGAAGAGGCTGCTGGGTTCAGGCAGCAGCGACTGCCAGCAGAGAGAAATACCAGTAGAGTGGATATGAAGGCACACATTATTACATTTTAGACGCCTCAAAGCAACTCCAGTCTGGGTCACCAAGCAGCCCAGGTTGAAAATGTTGAGTCTTTGTTCATTCAAATTTGGTAGCGATACAGCAATTTTCTTTATATTAGATGTCTTTTTTTTATTAATATCACATGCCCAAAATATTATTCAGCACTCTGGAAGTTTAATTTTCAGACTGAGGCATGACCTTTTTTTAATTACATGTGATTACTAGGCCGGAGCTTTCTGATACTAGATAACAGCCCAACACTGCTTTAGCCTTTTCTTAAAGAGAGAGGAACTCATTTTAAGTTAAACTGAGCTCTCATAGGTATTGATTCATATTCTTGTCAGAACAAAAGATCTTTCTTCAAAATTGCTTGCTTTTGTTGATGAGGTGTTGGGGGTGGATGGATAGAGCGAAGACTGCAGAGCCCTTGTTAGGTCTTTTTGTTGATTAGGTCTGGTTCAACAGCCTTGTTAGTTAGCCAAAGCTGCTCTATTTCTATCCATGGTCTCTGTGTGCGTGTGGGTTTCTGTTTGTGAGTACTGTACACTTGTATTCGTACTAAAGCCTGCTCAAACGTATGTGTCTTTGTCTGACAACAAAAGGTCCCTCAGGTTTGAATCCAGAAAGCGGACTTGTGATTTCACAAGGGAGCCATCAAAAAATCAACTAAATAAATAAACTGTTCAGTCAGGAAGGGAACATGGAGGACTCATAGGCTGGTTTATGCTTGAAAAGTTCATAACATTGAAGGCAAAAATATTTATTGCTGTTCCAAAAGGCCACACTCGATGGTGTAGTGAAAAGCAGGTCATCAGAGAGAGGGGTGAAACATGAAAATCATGTTAATATGGGGCACACATTTTCAAACGGTTGCTCCTCAAAGACATTCATAGTGTGGCACTCGTTTGTATACACAAAAGTGGAATTGCCGTGTAAAAAATGTAAAAAGAACGCTTAAGGGAAATGTTCCAATCCTTTTCATTTTTGCAAACCTCAACATCTGGCCAACGGCTATGTATAGTCAACGTGACCGTCAGCTTGTTGGTTTTGGAAAGTAATACTAGAGTGCGGGACTTTTCCATTTAAATTAACATCCGTTACATTCAAACCATTATCAAAAAAGATCACCCAATGCTGATTATGCCTATTACTGGCAGGTAAAACTCTCTGTACTCGCAGTTTACCATAGTTTTATTCTTGTGATGTGTTTTATGCCAACCAGCAAGGATTGGTTTGCCAGAGCAGAAAGGGGGGAGTAACCCTAGCGACAGCAGCAGCTCAGTATAACAGAGCCTATAAGTCATAAACATGTGTTAACAGTGTTGTGTAATTACTCTCACTGTCAGAAGGGGGAGACAAAAGTTCCGCATTGCAGGATTCAAACTTTCACACAGACACAGCCTTCTAAATTGAGACAACGAAAAAATGTGAGAGGAGGGGTTTTCTAAAGCTGTTTGACCATCGACAAGCTGATGAGGCCTACCGGCCCCTCAAACCTCCCCTACAGCAGATTGGAGATCAAGGGAGCGCTACAGAGTGACCGAGAAAGAAACACTCCTCCTTCACACTTCCTCCTCCCCTTCCTTTCCATCCACTCCTCTGTCACTCCCCGGCTCACACCTCACTCGCACTTCTCTATCTTCCGTCGGCCTTTTCAGCCCTCTCTGTTTCACCTCCTTCATCCCCCTCTCCCCTGGCTCCTCATCTTCTTTTTTCACCTCATTCCTTTCTCCCTCCCTTCTTCAGTGGAAAGAGAGAAACAGTTAGTTAATCGGTGAGTGATGGAGTCCTGACAGGCTGACCCCTCTGCCCTCTCCCCAGGGCGTGCAGCTGTACCCGGATGCCTACCTCCCCAAACACACACCCACACAGACGGCAGGAATACAGCCACCTACACACATGCATGCATACATTTATAGAGCTACCGAGGGAGCACACATGTGCACTTACTCCCACCTCCACACTCAAAGTGATACAGCACATGTGCACGCGTACACGTGTGTACAGCTTTATATAAGTAAGCACATTTCTAAGCCGCATAAAAGTAATGTCAAGGAGGTAATGTGATGGGGAATCACAGGTTACAGCATTTGTTTGGCCTGATACCAATATCAATATTCAGGTTCAATTGATTTTTCTTGTTCTTTTTGTGTGTGTGTGTGTGTGTGTGTGTGTGTGTGTGTGTGTGTGTGTGTGTGTGTGTGTGTGTGTGTGTGTGTGTG